>JAFMTC010000158.1:452351-497600 GCA_018845635.1 Nicrophorus orbicollis
AGTTGGGGCCTAGTAGAAGAATATTTGTCAAATGTGACATTTCATATGTCAAATATGTCATTCTATATTTGCTAAGGTGCCTAGCTTCTACTAAGTAAGTCAAGTTGCGGCCTAGTAGAAAAATATTTGTCAAATGTGACATTTAATATGTCATTTTATATTTGTCATAGTGCTTAGTAAGTAAAGAGGTGGACACATAGAAGACATTTAATATGTCATTCTATATTTGCTAAGGTGCCTAACTTCTACTAAGTAAGTCAAGTTGCGGCCTAGTAGAAGAATATTTGTCAAATGTGACATTTAATATGTCATTTTATATTTGTCATAGTGCTTAATAAGTAAAGTGGTGGACACATAGAAGACATTTAATATGTCATTCTATATTTGCTAAGGTGCCTAACTTCTACTAAATAAGTCAAGTTGATGCCTAGTAAAAGAATATTTGTCAAATGTGACATTTAATATATCATTTTATATTTGTCATAGTGCTTAGTTAGTAAAGTGGTGGACAAATAGAAGAATATTTATCAAATTTGACATTTAGTATATATCAAATATGACGTATATAAACTTGATTTTTTTACGGTATCTATTGTTTAAAGTACATAATTTCCCAATTTGAAACTAAATATTCAGAAATTACGAATTTGCAAATGGAAATAAATTGTTTTTGCAGAGATAATTCAACGGTTAACTAAAAGAAGTTGATTTAAGACAGAAATAAAACTTTAATCTGCGTGGAACTTTGAAGCATGGAATCATGCAGAAAAGATAAACTTCCGAAGTGACGATAATGAATAATGAGCAATTAATTAAAATTAAGTTTGATTTCGACCACACTCGATCAATCAATCCATTTGGAGCAGGAAATAAAAATGTCAACGATAAATTTTGCATCATTATTATTATTATTACACTTTTGGCATTGAACGGCTGTTGTTGCTCGTATGAATCGTTCGTTACACATAAAAAAAAAACACGGGTGAATATAAATGTAGATAAATAAATAAATAAATGTATACAAAAAAATAAAATAAAAATTGTTATAATATATGTAAAGAACGAGCGCACAATGTGTCCGTGTAATTACGTTGAGAGGTGGACGACCTTGCCAGAGAATAAATCTAATGCTGCTGCTGCTGTCTATTATAATTTTGTTGTGCACGATGATTATTTTTATGCTGTTGTATATAAACTTCCACTCGTAATGTATTCTGTAATTTAATGTGGCAAAAATGGCAAGGTCAGTGCTGTACGATTTCGTATACAACCTTTCGCACCTTCTGGATTTCAATCGAATTGTTAATACTCTTTCCTTTGACTTATGGACGTGTTGTAAACTTGTGATTTGTTGTTCGAAGGTTTGGACGAGGTCTGGCCACGGGATTAGAGGCCACTGTGTCGCGTTTCTAACAGCGTTCGACAAGTATTGGAATATGTCTTTGCTGGAAGTCACAGAAATCTGGACAAGGCCTAAGAGAAGGAAAGTGCCAGCCTTAGGTAAGACACACACACACACACACACTCGAGAGTACGAATGCACGAACCTGGTTTACCTTCCTTTGCTCTCAAGACCATCGCAAACAAATTACCCTGCACATTCCGTTACTTCTGGTTTACCTGTTTCGCTTTTCTCCTCTCCTTTTATTTTACACTGTTTTTTATATATATGAAATTCTCTCCTCACAAACGAAACGCTGAAAAACGCTTGCATTCGTTAATTAAATCAACAACATACACACACAAATGTCACGGTGTCTTGGCATTTGCGTAACTCGGATTTGTATTAAACAAAGATTCGAATTTCCCGCGAAACATTTCTACAATTAAGTTGTTAATTATCCAATCAATTACTAACGATATTTGCGTCAACATTCGTTTAAAATGAGTCACTTTTTTGTAATTTGGCCATGGTTATTCAAAGTTTCCAACAATCTACCATCATCACTTCATTTGTTTGTATTCTGGTTAAACAGCTAGAAGTTGGTAGTTAATTTGCCCAAGAAATACTAACAATATTTGCGTTCACATTCATTTAAAATAAGTCACTTTGTATTGTAATTTCGCCATGGTTATTCAATGTTTCCAACAATCTACCATCATCACTTCATTTGTTTGTATTCTGGTTAAACATCTAAAAGTTGGTAGTTAATTAGACCAACAAATAATAACAATATTTGCGTTAACATTCATTTAAAATGAGTCACTTTGTATTGTAATTTGGCCATGGTTAATCAATTTTTTTAAGAATCTACCATCATCACTTCATTTGTTTGTATTCTGGTTAAACAGCTAGAAGTTGGTAGTTAATTAGTCCAACAATTAATAACAATATTTGCGTTCACATCCATTTAAAATGAGTCACTTTGTATTCTAATTTGGCCATGGTTAATCAATTTTTTTAAGAATCTATCATCATCACTTCATTTGTTTGTATTCTGGTTAAACAGCTAGAGGTTGGTAGTTAATTAGTCCAACAATTAATAACAATATTTGCGTTCACATCCATTTAAAATGAGTCACTTTGTATTGTAATTTGGCCATGGTTAATCAATTTTTTTAAGAATCTACCATTATCACTTCATTTGTTTGTATTCTGGTTAAACAGCTAGAAGTTGGTAGTTAATTAGACCAACAAATAATATCAATATTTGCGTTCACATTCATTTAAAATGAGTCACTTTGTATTGTAATTTGGCCATGGTTAATCATTTTTTTAAGAATCTGCCATCATCACTTCATTTGTTTGTATTCTGGTTATACAGTTAGAAGTTGGTGGTCAATTAGCCCAACAATTAGTAACGATATTTGCGCTAACAATCGTTTAAAATGAGTCACTTTTTGTATAATTTGGCTATAGTTATTCAAATGTTTCAATAATTTACCATCAGCACTTCATTAGTTTGTATTCTGTTTATACAGATTCGAATTTCCCGCGAAAACAATTCTATTATGACATTTATGTAAACAAAAGAGTATCGATTTTATTTAAATGTCAAAATTGAAGTGAGAATATAAGCTCTTCTATTTTGACAGTTATACAAACAGAAGAATATACGTTTTTGACATTTAAACAAACAAAATAATATCAGTATTGTTTGCACATTTGTCAATACAGAAGTAAGAACATAAACATTTTTTACGACAATTGTGCAAACATAATGTCAAAATTAAAATAGCAACCGTAAGATTTGTTTATTTTGACAGTTATACAAACAAAAGACTATACGTTTTGTTTACACATGTCTCAAAATGAAAATTACAACGCAAACATTCTGTGAGGTTAGAAATAGCATTTGAACCTCCATTTTTACACAAGAATTTTCCAAATTAATGAATCAATAAAAAACTTTGTGGAAATAAGTCTAATTTCTTGCTCTTTACATTAAGTGCAATTATGAAATATAAGAGACTTTGTTCAAACATTCTCAAGGGAAGCAATGAACAAAAACAACGCTAAAAAATCACACATTCTGTAATAATAATTGGTTCAAGTCTAAATTGTTAGGACATTGAAACTGAAAGGTCCGGACTTTACACTCTCCTCATGGCAAAGGAAATAGCGAGAATTGAGACAAAGTCTGAATAAGGAATGCAGTCCAGTTTTTTTTCTTCTTTATTTTTTTTATTAGAAATGTAACAGCATAAGGAAAAGAGAAAGATGATTGATTTTATTTCATGTAAATTCTAATTTGTAGGAATTGCTGTAATATAAGTGATGTTTATTTTAAGATTTAAGAAAGCAAAAGTAAATAGTGATAATTGCGTGCTTTGAAGATGACTAATTGTATGCAATGAAAAGAAAAACCTTTGTTGGAGTTGCATTACTTTCAGAATATTAGTGATATTTTATAACTATATAAAGTTAAAGAATCAAAAGATTATTTAAACATGTTTTGAAGATGACTAATTGTATTTAATTGAAAACAAAATCTTTGTTGGAATTGCATTATCTTATGAGTATCCACAATGTGAACTATTTTACTAACTAACTAATGTTAAGGAACTAAAAGAAAAGTTGGATAATTGCATGTTTTGAAGATGACCAAATTTGACCAACTATTTTAAGATTGAAGAAAGTTATTGAAGTAAAATGCAAGATCGATATTTGCATGGTTCGTTGTTGTTTTAACCTGTTTTTGCACTGTTTTCAAGGAGAAATCAAGGAAAACCGGAAGGATATGGAATCGACGCGAGGTCTGTTTCCTGAAGAGACTGTGATAGAGCAAGGCAAGAAGACAGAAACGTGCAGGAGATACGTTAAAGAATTGATGGTTAGAGGCGAGCAGGTAGCGTTTATAGTTATCCTACAAGGACAGGAATAAGTGCACTCCGTGAAACTGCCGCGCAATCTGCATAATTTATAATTGAATTAAAATATTTACAAAGGCTGCGTCATTTGCTAACGAAAGAAAGAAAGAAGGAAGAAGAGGACAAAAAAAAAGGACGAAGAGAGAAGAAAATAAATAGTTATGAGCGCGAGTTTCACACCTACTTAAATATAAGTTAAGTTCAGTCTGACAAGTTACAGTTTTTTTTTTATAATTGTTGCATTGAATGTTGCATGCTTCTTTTTTAATTTGTACCACAAATAAAGTATGTTTATTAATACTGTTTTCTTTTTATTTAACCAATTGTTAATGTTTTTAGGTACTTTTGAAATTTTCAGTTAAAAAACACATGATTTTCCCCCCAAATATTTACAATCAATTTTCTCTACAAATAATATTTCTCCTTATTTTTGATTAACTTATTGACTTACAATCGAATTTACGTTACAAATTACAAAAGATATTAGTTCGTTTTTTTTCTCTTATTTTTAATAATAACAAAAGAGAAATGATATAGTACCTAACCTTAACTTAGTCAAACCTTCTGTGACATTTCCTAAAAAAAAATATGTTACATCTTTTCCAAATACACCAATACCTCGCTATACGGCCGTTCTTTATACGGCATTTCGCTATAACGGCCATCTTCAATTAAGGCACGTTTTCGATTTACGGCCTAAATAGTTTCGCTATATTATATTTTTCCATGTCGATATATCAACATGTTGCCAATCTTGCGCAAGCGCAATAATTGATTCCTTATACGGCTTTTCGCTTTGCGGCCAAGTTTCGTGGAAAGTATCTAAACCGTAAAGCGAGGTATGAGTGTACACATATCAAAATTGTATATTTCTTTAACTTTTAACTCTAAAATAAAATTTAAGTTACAAATTTTAAAAAACTATTTTTATACTAAATAATATGCTTATGCAACTTTCTTTTCACATTTTGTTAATAATAACAAAAGAGAAAACGTTTTTTTCCTAACCTAACCTCTTTGACATTACCTAAATCTGACATTTTCAGTCAATAACAAATTACGACACAACTTTTCCAAAACTTGAAGACAACTGTTGTTTATATTACAAAGCTGTCTACAATTTAAACATATTTACAACTTATGTTATAATTAGAACATTAGATTAAACTAAATATATTACAATTAATCTATTTCAGCTTCTGTTTTGACATTTTGTTAATAACAAAATTAACATCAATTTTTCACAATTTATTTTTTTTCCAAATCAGAAATTCTAATATTGTTCACTTAAACAATAAAACATCTTTATATATTAATTATTTTAACGTTTTATAGATTTGTTTTACATTTTTTTAAACTATATTTTTATTTATTTTATTAATACTAAATCAGTGCATAAAATCAAAGATAAAGTTGAATGATTATTGTGTGAAATCAAGATTTGTGTAATAACAATGCTTATGATATTCATTATTTCTTAATTTTTCATGATTTACTTTATATTTGTTTACAGTTGCTTAACATTTACAAAATTTGTTACTAAAATTAAAGTTAACGTTGAATGATTGTTATGTGAAACCAAGATTGGGAAGGTACGTAAAAATGCAGACGAATTGAAGATTCAGTGATGTTGAAAACTATGACTTTATTTAGTCTCGAACTATGTTGTTTTTTTTAAATATATATATTCAAATCGAAGCGTTAAAAGAAGTTATCAAAAGGAAACGGTAGCTTCTAGTTTATAGTTTAATACCACATAAATCTTTCATCTATAAATCTACTTGACAACAGCTTAACAACCTAACGACTGAAACGTTTCGAACCACTTGAGACATCATTAAGATTTGATTAACATTTCAATTTCGAGCAACAAGATAATTCACGAAACGCTGTCTGCTGAAATTGTTTTTGAACCGCGTTTTTTTTTTCAACGCATTTTGCTTCGTAAACCTCGTGTTTTTCCTGCGAGTAGACGAATCTTGTTTTGTGTTTTTCGCTCTCAGACATATTTCACTCATAGTTCTACAATTTCGTGGTTTTACGGCCCATAAAATTCGATTCTGCTCCAAATCTGTTCGGCTCCACACCGTAGCATAATTTAACTGTAAAACGATTCTCCGAAATCTTTGAAACAATATTGCGAAAAAAAAGTAACTTTAAACTTTCTTCAATACACAAATGCATTATTGGTGCAACAAAAGTGAAAAATTGATTAAAACTTTAACAGAAAATTGTTAAAAAAATTTAAAAAAAAATGGTGAAGTTTCAGAATAGTTGTAATATTATTAACAAAAAATACTTATACTTTTTTTAATAACAGTAATTGAATATAATTTTGTACCGAAAAACTTAAAATTTTATATTAATTACGAAATGTTGTTATCAAAAACTAATTTGAAATTGGTAATTAAATGTAGTCGTCGTAAATGGAAACACGTCGTTATCAGAATTTATTTACAAATGGAACAAAAATCGTCATAAATAAGTTGTTATTGTAGAAAAATCGATCATTCAACTGTAGTGAAATTAATGAAATTTACATGTACGTTTCTTTTGTTGTAGAACAATCGCGTTTTGCTTTACATTAAAAAACGTCTTTTAAACACACCTCAAACAATGGAAATAACGAAAAGTTTCCCAATTCCACAATCTCTCCCGAGAATTCTTTCCAACAGTTGATTTCTTCATTATCACCCGGATAATTACACTCAAGATTGAAAACTAATCATAATTACTAGACATTAATAAAAACAATCACATTGGACAAAAATGTAATCTTAATGGGTTCATTGGTTTTTCGAACGATTGTTTTGTCGCACGACGTACATTTTCTAGAGTTCAATAGCTTTGTTTTTCGTAGCCAAAACGAATGGAAAACGTCAGATTATTAATGTATTCAGAAAATATTACGAATGCTATTGAAGAACGTAATGTTTAGCAACATAGTAAACGAACGAGAGTAGGAAAAAAACGATAACGAAAACAACCAGGAAGGATCGTAAATGCAGCCTTGGAATTTCTTGAGCAGATCTAATCGGCAAACTTGACGTAGTTGGAACGAGAAAAAGGAGAAACAGAAAACAAGGTGATGTACACCAGTTTTATGTGCTATCTGTTATTTTTGCTTTTAATTACTTAAATTTGAATTGTTTATTGTTGTTTCATAATTTGCACAAGAAAAAAACTGCAATAAATACTCATTAAGAAATAATTGGATTCTATTTGAAAATAGCAATTTAGAATGATTTTCGATTAAATAAAGGAATTATTACTTAATTTCATTCTGCTAAGATGGGTTTGGCTCGTTAATTACGATGTAAACTGGAGATATGAGCAGAATCAATAAATCTACATTCATTAAGTGCGAACAGTAAGAATGTTGGATAGGTTAGAAACGTCTGGTGGTAACATGCATTGATGTTAAGAAAAAATGTGTGAATTTAAATTATTAAAATTGAACATTTTGTTATAAGTAATAGTTAAATTACGTTTAGATAAATACTTAATTATAATTTAAGGAAAAAAATTATGTTGAAATGTAATACTTTCTTAATAACATTCATAAAAGTTTTCAGGAAAACTCGAACTTAACTTAAATAACTTAAAAATCTCATCTTTTATAATAATTTTCACAAGATTCACACTGTTGTAACAAGTTTTTTTTTACTATTCTTCAATTATTAGATTCTTGGTGAAAGAATTATCAACATTTTGAACACGTTTACAAAAAAATATTTAGTAGAAAAGCGAGAAATTAAATTTAACAGCGAATTATTGCATTCATCCTAAAATCTTATAAAAACTTCAAATAATTTCATAATTTTCAATGCTTCAACAGAGTTTGTTTTGGAAATATTTACTATTTTATGTTTCTTAGCACATTGATGAGAAAATCATCAAGAATAATTGTATTTTGAATGTGTTTAAGCAGCAATTTTCAGACAGAAGTCGAGATTTTTCATATTCTACCTGAATCTTACGAAAATTTCAATTCGTTTCATAAGAATTCTCACTGTTTTAACAGTTTTTATTCGGAAATCTTTAATATTCTTTGTATTTTACCTTTTTGGTGAAAGAATCATCAGGTATTTAAAATGTTCAGTAGAAAATGGAGATATTTTTTTCAATTATTTCTTTCATTCTTCCAGGATTTAACTAAAACTACTTCTTAGTTATAGGAAATCCTAAGAAATTCTTAACAAAGTTTGATTTATAACTATTCATTATTAGAATCATCAATTGAAGTAAATTTTGAAACACGTTCAAGTTGAATATTTTTAATGGTAAGTAAGATATATTACTTAACAGTAATAAAAGGACTTTTGTATTCATTCTTTAAGGATCTAACGAAACTATAATTTATACATCTATTTATTGCATAGCTTATAATTGAAAGGGTCATTAGGTTCAGTAAATTTAGAATATAATTAACAAAAATGAAATATTTATTTCATAAATTCTTATCAAAAGAATCTTCTATATTAAGAAAATTATAAACATCTTCAAGTGGTAAGTTAAAGTATTTTAGTGAACATAACTTAGAACTCTATAACATTTTTTATTTCATAGATTCTTTTAGAAATAATCATCAGGTTAAGGATATGTAAGAACTGCACTACTTTAACTATAAAGTAATTTAATTTCTCAAATACAATGGAAAAAAAAGATCCTTAGGATTTGTTGATATTATTAAGAACTCCTTCTAGAGTTGTGAATCTTGAAATTGACTCAAATTCAAACTTATTTCTCAAGAGAAGTTCACAAGTGATTGAAGTGGATTTATCAAAAGGGTCATGCTTTGATGAGAAAGTTGTGTGCCAAATTTCCAAGCTTTTGCATTACTTCAGTTTCAAGAAAATTGTTCAAAATAAGTTCCATTTTTTTTAGAAAGAATTATAAATTCCTCATCGAGAAGATAATGGAAAAAAAATCAACCAATATTTGACATATGACAGTTTTATGACATGCAAGAATTTGCAGATGCATATAATCAATTAATTAAACTTATTTATGATATTTACCAAAATATTGGACATTTGAAAGTTTTTTGTGCGATCAACAACTAGTTGACAATTGGCACTTTTTATATTCAACAGAGACAATTGACAGTTCTATAATAGCCAACTAATTAAGTTGTTAATTGACAGTTTTATGACACGCCGAAAATAGTAATTAAATAACGTATACACTTAAAATGTAATTAATGATTATTTGCTTTTGTACTTGATCTCAAATAATTAATCTTAAATATGATATTTAATAAATATTTAACATTCAAAAGTTTTATGACTTATAAACAAATGGTTGACAATCGACTGTTTGATGATACTCAACAAATAGACAATTGACAGTCAAGATCTATGACAGTCAACAGATAGTTGATAACCAACAGTTTCATGACATTCAACAAATATACAATTGACAGTCAACAAATAGTTAACAATTGACAGTTTTATGACATTCAATTGACAGTTTTATGACATTCAATGACAGACGTCTCACTTGGAAGAAGCACATTCGAACAAAGAGGAAGCAGCTGGACCTGGCAGTAAAAAGGTTGCATTGGTTGATGGGCAGATATTCGTCTACCTCTGTTGACAATAAACTGCTTATCTATAAAGTCGTCATAAAATCCATATGGACCTATGGAATCCAACTTTGGGGATCCGCCTGTAACAGCACTATTGACATAATACAGAGGTTCCAATCGAAAACGCTAAGATCCATAACCAATGCACCATGGTTCTCAACAAATAATTATATCCACCAGTACACGAAGGTTGGAACTGTCAGGGAAGAGATAGAAAAGTTCAGCATTAAGTATCAACATCGGTTGGACGACCATCCAAATCAACTCGCTGCCGATCTTGCAAATACAGCTTCCCACAGACGAAGATTAAAGCGATTTAAGCCACAGGATCTTCCTGGTCGCTTGGTAATGTGTAAATAGATATATACGTATACATACGATAATTCTTTTTGTTATTTTTTTACAATAATTTTCATTTTAATTATTTGTGGAGTTTGATCGTTGGGTCAATATCCAATATTTGTATTTTTCTTTATTTTCTTAATGTTATAACTGGAGCTTATTATCTATTTTTCATTATATTCTGTAGATAGATTGCTTGTAAATAAATTTAAAAAAAAAATTGACAGTTTTCTGACATTCCATTGACAGTTATATAAGTCAACAAATAGTTGATAATTGACAGTTCTGCGATAGTCTACGAACAGTTGATACACGACAGCACTCGTTAGTTTCACACAAATGAGTGTGTCACACAATGAGAATCCTTGCGAATTGATGAGTTATCCGCTCGATTAGTTTCGTCATAAACGGCGTCCTTTAAACAAAAACACAGCGTCAATTGCAATTGCCGACTATAGATATAAATACGGAGGCAAGTGAGCGCATAAATAAGAGGAAAACTATACTTATTATATTATCTTTATTGGATTTCATTATAAATACAGTGTGGCATTTAAGTAATTACCTTGGGCATTGTTTATTTTAAAATAATAATTATCTGCCGAGTCACTCTTGCGCATTACCATAAACATTATTAGACTTACGATTTGTATATTAAATGTAATATATTAATATAGTCGGCTCGACGACGATCATTCGTTGTTTTGCATTCTCCTTCCTTTGTTTACCGTGCGTCCGTTTCACTCGTTTTCCACACTCAGGTATTCATGCATTCATAATTTACTGTTAAATCCAAGACAAATATCATTTCGATTTCTTTCAATTCGAAACTCGTTTTGCATAATTCCGCTATAACTGATTTCTGTATGTGCTGCTGCACACGCAGAGGAAGGCTGCAAGATCTCAATTATAAAGGCAACAGACAAAACAAAAAAATGGGCGAGAAAAGTGCGTTAATTTACTTTCGCCCGATGATAAAAGGCAGTAAGTACGTAAATTGCATGTAGATAGCTTAACTGGAGGTGTTTCACTTAACATACTTAGATAAGTTTTAATTTGTTTGCAACATTACGGACTGCAATTAACTAATGATTCATATACTTAAATCTATACAAGTCTAAATGTTGCATTTGTAGAAACATTGGTTAAAAAATGACAATATTTTCCAAACACAAAGACAGAATTATTAAACAAAATCTCAAAAAGTTTCGTATTATTGAAATTTGTCACAATCGATTAATAATGGAATCCCACAGGGTTGCGTTTTCAGTCTCATAGTTTAAGAATCCTTGTGCTAATAGCTCAGAAAACAGTCGTTGAAATAGTTTAATAAGTTTCTTTAAAACATTTTTTTTTAACAAATTATATAATGATGTGTAAATATTTTGGAATGAAAATAATAATTTGTTATAACTATTATATATATTTTCATAAAATTTAATTCTAAAATGACAAAATTTTCCGAACACGAAACAATTTGTGATGCAGTTAATCAAATTCTTGAAAATTATTTAGATATGGTATCCCACAGTGTAGTGTTTTGGGTCTGATATTTTGAGTATCCTTTCATAACTTTCTTCAGAATCAATAAATTTAAATCTTTCTTTTTCAATTATAAACTATATAATATTAAGTAAATTTCAAATTAAGTAGATTTTATTTAAATCTCCAATTAGATTCACACGAAGTCCATTCGTTAACATCTTTTTAATGACCCGTTCTTCCTTCACTGTAAAGTGTGCGTCTCTCGCTCAATTTTTAAGGATCGCGTGTAGAATTTCACTTTTCAATCCTCACTTGTGTTCAACGCGCATAAAATTGTACGGAATTAGCTACGAATCCTCATTAACTAGTCCGACGATCGGATCCATTAAAATACACAACACTACATTTCGTTTGTGCATTTTTTTACACTCAGTATAAACTTAATATACATACTTTTGGTTTAAGTTTTGTTTTTACTTGAATTTTCGGTCGACTTTCGTTCGGAGTGAAAGTACGAAATAAGCACTTTTCATGCACTCTCGAAACAATAATTTAAACAAAATCAGAGCAAAGCGAGGTTCCTTCATCTACTTCTCGCCTCGTCCGAAACGAGAATTAAATGAGATTTTTAGTACACATAGAAATGCAAGCAAAAAATTAATATAATATACAAGGTTTATGTATGAAATATATGTAATAAGTTTTGTGTGTGTAAATATATAGATTTAGTGCTCGTAAAATTATTCTTTGGACTCGATTCTCTTCGTAAAATTCGACAAAAAAAGAATTGAAAGAACGTTAATTCTCTGACCTAAATCTGGATAGTTTTAGTGTCTTAACGTAGAAAAATATTTGACATATGTCAGTTTTATGGCAATCAATACAAAGTTGACAAATGACAGTTTTATGAAATATGAAATACATTTTAATATATTTAAAATTAATATTCAACAAACATTTGATAGTTTGATGAACGACAAGGAGTATTTGACAACGAATATATGACATTCAACAAATAGTTGATACTTATGATAATCGACAAATATGACAGTTGATAAATGACAGTTCATAAAAGTTAAGCAATATATGCTATTGTATTGTTATTAATAACCAACTACAAAAAAATAATACTTTGGATCCTATCTTTATGATCTTTATGATTGAGTACAGGAAACGAATATTTGACACTTATGACTGTCATCAAATCTGTTCATGAAATTTAAAAATTTAATTGAAATTAATGAGAAACAAAAATTAAAAACAATTTGGTTTCGAACATAATCAAAATTAATTAACTTTAATAAAGACATTCAATATGTCATATTCAACCAATATGTTAGATTATCAGCAAATAGTTGAAATGACCTTTCAAGAAAAATAAAGAATATGTAAGAGTATTTTTCGATTGGGTGATTTTTGTTTCGTGTTAAAAACGCTAAGAAAATGTAACAAACATAAGTTTCATAATTGCATCTGGAATATGATGAAAACACGCTTAAAATAAAAATGCAATTTCAAAATGAATGAAACATAATTCAAGGAATATTTAACAAATGTCAATTATATGACATTGAGCAGACAGTTGACATATGACAGGCAGCAAATATTTGACATGACAGTTCATGAAAGTTAAATAACACGAAAAATTCAATAGGTTCGGGTGATTTTTGTTACGTCTTAGAAACACTAATTAAAAGAATATGTAACAAACATAAGTTTCATAATTGCATCTGGAATATGATGAAAACAGGCTTAAAATAAAAATTCAATTTCAAAATTAATGAAACATAATTCAAGGAATATTTAACAAATCTCAATTATATGACATAGAACAAATTGTTGACGCATAACAGACAGCAAATTGTTGATGTGGCAGTTCATGAAAGTTGAACAGCACGAAAGATTCAACATTTTTCTATAGTAAAGCTAAAGAGTCAATTATATAAAACAAATTGCTGACACACGACAAACAGCAAATTGTTGACGTGACAGTTTATGAAAGTTGAGCGGCGCGAAAAATTGAACGCTTTTCTATAACAAAGCAAAAGAAAATGTAACAAACATAAGTTTCATAATTGCATCTAGAATATGATGAAAACACGCTTAAAATAAAAATACAATTTTAAAATTAATGAAACATGATTCAAGGAATATTTAATAAATGTCAATTATATGACATCAAGAAGACAACAGTTGACATATGACAGGCAGCAAATATATGACATGACAGTTCATGAAAGTTAAATAACACGAAAAATTCAATAGGTTTGGGTGATTTTTGTTAGGTCTTAGAAACACTAATTAAAAGAATATGTAACAAACATAATTTTCATAATTGCATCTGGAATATGATGAAAAAACGCTTAAAATAAAAATGCAATTTCAAAATTAATGAAACAAAATTCAAGGAATATTTAACAAATGTCAATTATATGACATAGAACAAATTGTTGACGCATAACAGACAGCAAATTGTTGACGTGGCAGTTCACGAAAGTTAAACGACGTGTAAAATTAATTATTTTTCGGTTGGGTGATAATTTTTGTTTCGTGTGAATAACGCTTAGAAAAACAAAATGTAACAAACATAATCTTCAAGGAATATTTAACAAATGTCAATTATATGACATTCAGCAAACAGTTGACATATGACAGATATGACATTCAGCAAACAGTCAACATATGATAGACAGCAAATTGTTGACATGACAATTGATGAAAGTTGAACAGCACGAAAGATTCAACATTTTTCGATAGTAAAGCTAAAGAGTCAATTATATGATATAGAACAAATTGTTGACACACGACAAACAGCAAATAGTTGACGTGACAGTTTATGAAAGTTGAACAGCACGAAAAATCCAACACTTTTCTATAACAAAGCAAAAGAAAATGTAACATATATTTCTTTTAATTGCATTTCGGTTATGAAGAAAACACGTTCCAAATAAAGAATTCTATTCCATAACGTATACTTTGCAGCTGCATTTCGAAGAATGCAAACGTTAGGAGAACACAATTAACCCACTTATTGTTAATTTCAATTATCAATATGTAATTACGTAAATTGCGAATATCTCCGTTCCAATTTTTCCATCGACCAGCAATTCTTCGATCGCAATAATTTTACTTTGTAAACTTCGTTTTTAATTGAAAATATTATGTATATTTCAATGATTATAAAAAGTTTTGTTGTTAAACAACATTTTAATTATTTCATCACTATTTTTTTATTATAAGAAAAAATTCTTATTACATTCAAAATGTTCTTAAATATCTTAATTATCATTTGGTGAATGTTATTTGGCTAATAACAATGAAAAATATTGGTATATTCTTGAATTTTCCATCTGTAAAAGAATATCTCCAATATTTCAAAGATTTACTTAAACTTTTATCTGAGATTGGTTTAAGTAAACAAACTGCATAAGTTATTTTTGTTTTCTATCAAAAATGGGAAGCAAATAATTCATGTAATCGAACTTTAGTTGAAATAACTACACCCACAAAACATATTTGAATACGAAATATAGACAATTTATCTAAACTTAGATGAGCAACTGAATTAGTATTGGAAAGAATTACATGACTTAAAATGTTTGAATTTCCCAAACAGTTTTTGGAATTCATTTATAAGTAAACAATCTGGATGCAATTGACTTAGTTGTAACTGGAATGTCAATAATAAACAGATTTGAAACTACTTCAGTATGTTTATTGTTTGCTTTGCATTAGCGCATTGGTGCATCCATTACGTAATTATTTCAGTGTTTACATTAACAATTTGCAAGTATTGTTTATTTCTCATTGCATATTAAATACACACACAAACTATGAAATTAAATAAATAATTTGCACAAACTTGAGAAAATTTCACATACAGAAGCAGTTTACTTAATAAAGTTTGGATTAATTAAACAAATTGTACAAAAATTGTTCAAGAATACATTGTAAATATTTGCGTTGTACAATCATTTAATAAATATTCTTGTTTGTGTTTGAAATGAAGAAAAAAGTACGTATTCCTTGTATATATTTTGATTCTAAAGGCTTCAAAGTTCAATTATTCAAATATATCTACGAAACTAAATATCGAAGATATTTTTGAGTTGAATCAGTGCAAAGTGCGGCCGTGATATCTCGCAAGTCAAAATTCCCGTCGCCTCTACTGGAATCCAAAAACTTGACGAGAATTTATCTGGTAAATGTAATTCAATTGCTTCAACTTCAAATACAGTTTATGTTCTTGTTAATAACTGAGTGTTTTAGCACTGTAAGTGAGATTTAGCACAATTGAAACAAGTTTACTTTTTACTAATCAATTAGTTGAAAACTTCGAAATTGATTTTGTAAGATCATTAGAGATATTGGAGTTAAATTGAAAAGTATTCAATTTTCATTAAAATTTCAATTGGAATACTATTTGAGAATTTCTTGGTAACAAAATTGGAGAATCATTTCATATTGGATTTAAATTTGAGAGCAAATACTGTAAATGTTGCATGAAACGAAACATGTTTAATCACAGTTTTAAAGCAAACGAAATATGAACAAAAACGTGTCGTAATTCATCATTTCCATGATGTTTAAAGTGTAAAATGTTAAATTTATTATAAATTATTAGGTTGAAATTGTTAAAATTCTCAATATTGACTGAACAAAACTTCGAAATAAAAGCATTAAATGAAAACACTTGTTTTTCAATACGAATTTCTGCATGAAACGAAAACTTTTTCATTGGATTCAAAATATCGAATCATTTTCAATAGGGTTTATAATCGATTTTATTTGCAAATGAATGATTGGATTTTTTTGGGATTACAAAATACGTGGTTTTACACGAATTTTCATAATTCTGAAGGAAATTTTTCCATTGAGTAAAATTAGAAAACTTGGGCATAATTTAACAGTAAATGAAATCACATTCTAATTGTTATTAGTAAACCAATTTTCCACTTGAAACGAAAACTTGTTTTTCATAATATTAAAAAAAATAATTGTAATTGTTTCAAATTGATTTTTAAATGATTGTTCTTTCTAATAAAGAAAATATATTGAAAAAATAACATGAAATCTCAAAATTTTTATCAATTTTAGAAAACCTAACCACCAAATTAACGCACATTCAAAATATGGTTTCTAATACGACTTTCTGAAACATTTTTATCATCTGTAAACGGTAATTTGATTTGTTTTCAAGATGTTTTTAGTAAAGAAAATACAATGAAAAAAACCATGAATTCTCATATTTTTTATCAATTTTAGAAATCTGAACATCAAATTAACGCACATTAAAAATATGTTTTCTAATACGACTTTCTGCAACATTTTCATCATCTGTAAACGGTAATTAGATTTGTTTTCAAGATGTTTTTAGTAAAGAAAATACAATGAAGAAAACCATGAAATCTCATAATTTTTATCAATTTTAGAAAACCTGAACACCAAATTAACTAACATTAAAAATATGGTATATCTAATACGACTTTCTGCACCTTTTTCATCATCTGCAAAGGGTAATTTGATTTGTTTTCAAGATGTTTTAAATAAAGAGAATTCATTGAAACAGAAAGATATGCAAAGTCGTACTTGTTATTTTCTTTATTTCGAAATTGGAGAAGGTTCGAAAATAATGACATTGACAATGGACGACGCGTGGATTCGCTAATGGACTTTTTTCCCATACGCACAAAGCCTGCTGTTTTCCTTCTCACTTTGCTTCTTCTTTTCAGTTCAACATCGAACAAAAAGAAAAAAGAAAAGAAGCATACACGAACTGGGTGGAAATATCGTTTAGCTACATGCTAAATTCATATACTTTTTGTATTTGCTATTGTACAAATCGCCAAACGAAAACTGTTTGTCTATCGCATTTGTATGCCACGTTTACCATTTACTCGTCGTACGCGAATTTCACCAAGGAAAACATCCGAGTTTTTCATGTTTGCCCTCAGTAATACACGTTTTTCTTTACGAGTTTGTAAACACACCATGTTTCTGGTAAATAAAAACACGAAACTTTCTTTTGCGTTACGCAATACGTCTTCGTATACAGCGAAACCTCGATTTGCGTCCGCTGCACGAAATTGATTACGTTGCTTAGCAACAGGAAAACATTGTTTGTAAAGAGGCGTCATGATTCCAAAGATGTAATCAAGTTGACTAATGTTATAAAGAATTTCATCAAATTACTTTGAGAAACTAAATACAGAAAAACGTAGAAGAATCTCTACAATTTCTTATAAAACAAATATAATTAAAAGTATATTTCAGGTAAATAAAAACACAAGATTTTAGTTTGCATTACGCAATACGTCCTCGTATACAGCAAAACCTCGATTTACGTCCGCTGCACGAAATTGATTACGTTGCTTAGCAACAGGAAAACATTGTTTGTAAAGAGACGTCATGATTCCAAAGATGTAATCAAATAGACTAATGATATAATGAATTTCATCAAATTACTTTGAGAAACTATATACAGAAAAACGTAGAAGAATCTCTTCAATTTCTTATAAAACAAATATAATTAAAACGATGTTTCACGAAATAAAAACACGAGACTTTCTTTTGCATTACGCAATACGTCCTCGTATACAGCAAAACCTCGATTTGCGTCCGCTCCACGAAATTGATTACGTTGCTTAGCAACAGGAAAACTTTGTTTGTAAAGAGACGTCATGATTCCAAAGATGTAATCAAGTTGACTAATGTTATAGAGAATTTCATCAAATCACTTTGAGAAACTAAATACAGAAAAACGTAGAAGAATCTCTTCAATTTCTTATAAAGCCTAAAACTATGTTTCAGGTAAAAACACAAGAATTTCATCAAATCACTTTGATTTAACAAAATACAGAAAAACGCAGAAGAATCTGTTCAATTTCTTTAAATCAAAAATTAATTAAAAAAAAACGCAAAAAAATACAATCAATAAATATTGTTTCGGCCTTTAAAACAAATGCAATTTAATCGGCAGACTTGATTCTAAATTAAAAAGCGTGCCCATAAATTAGTTGATCCTTGAGTTACGTTCTCTCCTTCTCTCTCTTTCTATCTCGTTAAGTTAAGTACGAAATTTTTATTATTTTTTCCTTGAATATCATTTAGGTGTGCACGTTTTTGTTTTTCGTTTCGTTAGTTATACATTTTTATAAACTTCTTCCATTGAATTCACGAAACAAGGACACGTTCTCCTTCCCAAAAAAATATATACGACAATTAGCAACAGAAATCCGTGCAAGAAACAACATAGAGTGTGTTTGTTTAGATCTTTGTACTACAACTTAACGCACCAATAAAACGTCGTTTCGTGTCTTGTAAATATGTTTTAGTAAATCCAGTAAATAAAGTTTGGAAACATTTACTTTCAATAGATAGATTTGGACAAAATATTGCAATTGTAATAATTATTAGATTTCTTTCAATTATAAAAATATTCAATTCGATCATTAATTAATACTCTTTGCTTCATTATTTATGAATAATGCAAATTATTAAGTCTGTAATTGATTTAACGTAACAGAATGAGCTTTGAAATTGAGATTTTATTCATGATTTATACAATTAATTCCACGCATTCTTCAGTAATTTGTCATGGAAGATTTCCACTTCATCCACAATACGAAGAAAAACATAGATTCTAGTCAAAATCTAATGATACTCAAATAGATAAGACGTTTTATCGATGTTATTTTTATGAAAATATTTACTTTACATTTTTTTTACAGTTTACTCAAGTTGCTTCTTCTAATTGGATGCGTAAAGAACGAAATTAGAACGATTTTAATAGTAAAAATTGCTAATTAATAATTAAAATAATTAGATAAATCAATTTTACTCAAATAATTGAGAGAGACTAACCTTTATTATAATAAACTGTTTTTTTTTATTTCAAACATGTAAATTAATATGTGGGTTTTAATGCTGTCGCACACATCTTGAAACTTACTTAAGTGGAAACAAACACTCTTTGATCCAATTTGCATTTCAAATTACTTATTGGATCCTTAAAGGTTACTTATCTTAATCTTGATGTAACTAATGATACTTGATCTCATAATACTACGGAGAATTTTTCGTTAACAGATAAATCAGAAATATTTAAAAAACTATGTGAATTTTAACAATTTAAAGTTTATTATTATCAAAATAAAATTGAAAATTTTATGATATTTCTGTAAATTTTTTGAAAATTGAAGTATTTAGTATAAATAAGATAGTTTCTATATATTTAGTAAGTTTGTAAATGATCTTGCTTGAACAAAATATCTATCAAAAGTTTTAATAAGAAAAAAACAAGAAAATACAGGTTTTTTTTTTGGAAATATAAAATAATCTTTTCTATATGAAATATGAAATAATTTCCTCATATAAACAACCTTTTTTCATTATAAAACATTTTGTTTGTTGGTAAATAATTACTATTTTTATTTTGAAATAATACATTGATTTTTTCAAAAAAATAGTTATTAAGACTTATTTTTGTTTTATTAGCTCATTTTTTATGGTTTGTAGCTAATGACTTCTTTGATCTTAATATAAAATAAACTAGGTATTTAATATTACGTTCAGAATTTGACGAGAAGTTGTAGAAAATTGTATTGTTAAATACATTTTCTATGGATTTATTCAAAGTAAAACATATTAAAACATGTTGTTGTAAACATTTTTTTGTAAATATTTCACAGTAAACTATGTATTAAATATAAACATTAAAATTTGTTGCAAAGTTTCTGTAAAAAAGCTTTGATTTTGTATTAGAATTGTGTTTTTTTTAATGATTTGATTTGTGAAATTATTTAATCAATTTTTGTGTCTAAAAACCAAAAATTTCATTTTTGTGTGTAAATATTTTAATGTAATCAATATAAATATTAAAGTTTGTTGAAGGGTCTATAAAACAACTGTGATTTGTTATATGTTTGTTATAAACATTTCATTCAAAGTAAAACTTTATAAAACAAGAAAATTTTCATGTCTATAAACTACAAATTTCATCTTCTTTTAATTACTTTTAAATAAACTATGTAGTTAATATAAATATATTAAGATTTAATAAAGTAACGTTGATTGTTTTTTTTTTAAATAAAGTTTCCTAATGAATTTCCCACTTTAATAAACTGGATGTTTCAATGTTTTTGTACAAAAATGATTATATAAAGTGTGTAGTTAATATAAATATTTCAGCTTTTTCAAGTGATTTACAAAAAAAACTTTAATTTTGTAGTCAAATTGTGATTTGTAATGATCTATGTGAAATTATTCAAAGAAAAATCTTTCAAATTTCATTTCATTTTTGACGTGATGATTTGCTGAATGTCAGATTTGGAAAAATTGACAAGAAAAAACGTTTTTGGGAAAATTTTGTTCTTTATTAGCCTTATTTACCTTAATATCCAATTTTATTGAATAATTTATTAAAAAACATCAATATTTGTTGTAAACATATTTCAAGTAATTATTACACATTATTTACCAAACTAAGAAAACAAAGTTTCAAGTCTATAAACAACAAATTTCTTTTTTATTGATTTTGTACGAAAATTGTAATATGTTAAATGTTTTATTCAAAATATTTCGTTTGATCAAAGTAATCTACTTGTTTTAGTGAATTTTAATCTAAGTTTACTTAAAAATATGAATTTTTACATTAAAAAAATTTAATTACTGTTTTAAATAAATGATATAAAACATGTTTTTGATGAAATTATTTAAGTTTTTTATCATATTAATTAGCATATTCCACTAAATATAGAAATCGTTTGATCAGTTATTTTATAGAAATTACAAATTATTATGAAATTTTTGATATTTTTTTATTTACTTTCAATTTTGTTTAAGTAAAATTGTTAAGTAAAATTCATTTTCTGTTAAGTTAAAGTTTAATGTTTCATAAATCAAAATGTATATATAAAAATTTACTTTTTTGTGATGAGTTTTTATCTAAATTCTATTTTTCATATACAATTGTTAATTATTCATAATTTAAGTTTAATTAATCTTTAGATAAATCGTTCGATGTTTCCTTTTAGTACTAAAAAATTCGTGTTTTTTAAATTATATATATTTTTTTTAGTATAAACAAACCTTTGTTCCATTCGTTTTCAAAGTAAAAAAACAAATAATGCGTAGCAAATCAAAATGTGTGCGTAATTCCAGTAAATAATCCAGATAATATTAAACTTGTCTCTTCCTCCACAGGTGAGAAGAAAGTACAAGAATCCAACTGAACAAGATCACTGAGAGTTGAGCACTTTTGAGAAACACAATAATCCTAATCGTATAATAAGTATAATCCTGAAAGTTGCACCAAAGTAAAGAATTAAAGGGAATCACTGTTGATCAGTTGTGGAGTTGAGGACGCGCACATGTTTCGGAACATAACACCAAGATTTGAATGAAAGCGCTTCTTCACACAAAATGGTTTGTTTGTCACTGTATTTCTTTCGATCGGGAAACTACTTTTCGGTGGAAATTGAAATATCCTGTTTTCCTTCGGTGTTTGCAGTGAAGGAAATCCGAGATCCAGAGAGGTGTACGATCGTGGTGTAACGGTAGAAATTCAGAAGTTCGCGGTACGCGTGAACAGGCGTGCGCACCATTCATATAGTCACAACGGACTAAACTAAGCACAAGATGCGCGATATTCGCGCTTAGCTTTGGCGACGGACTAGCCTTTCTAAGCGCGAATGGCGGCGACCGCTCACGAATACAAGGCTGTAGCCAAGCGAAACTCTTTGTTTAGAGGTTGATGCGTGTGTGTGTGTGTGCGTCTGAACGTGTACGTACACGCTGCCTAGGCCCGTACGGCCTGTGTGTGTGTACGTGCGAGCGAGTGTACGTACAGGAGGAGCGCGCTTAGGCAAGTAGTGTGTGCGCGCGAGAGTCGTAAATATAATAAAATAGTTCTGTTCTATCCTCTATCCTCTCGCTCTCGTCGCATTTCTAATGCCCGATGCCAGTCGGAGCCGAAGCAGAAGCAGTAGAGTGCCGTAGTAGTAATAGTAGTAGTAGTTGTAGCAGGCAGGCAGCAGCAGCAACGGCGAGGTCTTTTCACCTCGTCCATATACTACTCTCTCTTCTAATCACATTCGAAATGCCTTCGGAATCGGTTGCCCATGAGGCAAGGTCCTCAAATACTAGAATGATTCATGAATGATCACTTCATTCTATTTACTTCCAAGTTTCCATTTAAAACGTACATAT
Source organism: Nicrophorus orbicollis (assembly GCA_018845635.1). Taxonomy (NCBI): domain Eukaryota; kingdom Metazoa; phylum Arthropoda; class Insecta; order Coleoptera; family Silphidae; genus Nicrophorus; species Nicrophorus orbicollis. Next base: position 475,288 of record JAFMTC010000158.1, read on the forward strand.
ATGTAGCAGTAATAGTAGAACAGAAAATAACTTTACGAAGATTTGTTTTCAACATCATTGAACTGAGGAATGTTGATTCTAAAGTCATTTTTTTAGTATCAAAAGAGAGGCGAAGTGCTGAAATGATTAATGAATCCATTCCATTTAGTACAAATTTTCTATTTAAAACTTGAAAATATGTAAAAGTAATAGTAATATAAGTTCACGATGATTTGTTTTCAACATCATTTAACTGAAGAATGTTGATGCTAAAGTCATTATTTTAGTATCAAAAGAGAGGTCAAATGCTGAAATGATTAATGAGTGATCACTTCATTCCATTTAGTTCAAATTTTTCATTTAAAACTTAAAAATATGTAGCAGTAATAGTAGAATAGAAAAAATAAGTTCACGATGATTTGTTTTCAACATCATTTAACGGAAGAATTTTGATGCTAAAGTCATTTTTTAGTATCAAAAGAGAGGTGAAGTACTGAAATGATTAATGAATGATCACTTCATTCCATTTACTTCCAAGTTTCCATTTAAAACTTACATATATGCAGCAGTAATAGTAGAACAGAAAATAACTTTACTAAGATTTGTTTTCAACATCACTGAACTGAGGAATGTTGATTCTAAAGTCATTTTTTTAGTATCAAAAGAGAGGTGAAGTGCTGAAATTATTAATGTTCCATTTAGTACATTTATTAAATTTAAAACTTAATAAATTGTAGTAGTAATAGTAATACAGAAAAATAACTTTACGATGATTTGTTTTCAACATCATTTAACTGAAGAATATTGATGCTAAAGTCATTTTTTTAGTATCAAAAGAGCGTTGAAGTACTGAAATGATTAATGAATGATCATTTCATTCCATTTAGTATACATTTTCTATTTAAAACAAAAAAATATGTAGCAGTAATAGTAGAACAGAAAAATAAGTTCACGATAATTTGTTTTTAATATCATTGAACTGAAGAATGTTGATGCTAAAGTCATTTTTTTAGTATCAAAAGAGCGTTGAAGTGCTGAAATGATTATTGAATGATCACTGCATTCCATTTAGTACAAATTTTCTATTTAAAACTTAAAAATATGTAGCAGTAATAGTAGAATAGAAACAATAAGTTCACGATGATTTGTTTTCAACATCATTTAACGGAAGAATGTTTATGCTAAAGTCATTTTTTTAGTATCAAAAGAGAGGTAAAGTGCTGAAATGATTAATGCATGATCACTGCATTCCATTTAGTTCAAATTTTCTATTTAACACTTAAAAATATGTAGCAGTAATAGTAGTACAGAAAAATAACTTCACGATGTTTTGTTTTCAAAATCATTTAGGTAAAGAATGTTGATACTAAAGTCATTTTTTTAGTATCAAAAGAGAGATGAAGAACTATAATGATTCAAGAATGACCACTTCATTCCATTTAGTTCAAATTTTCCATTTAAAACTTAAAAATATGAAGCAGCAATAGTAGAATAGAATAATAAGTTCACGATGATTTGTTTTCAACATGATTGAACTGAAGAATGTTGATGCTAAAGTCATTTTTTTAGTATCAAAAGAGAGGTGAAGTGCTGCAATGATTAATGAAAGATCACTGCATTCCATTTAGTACAAATTTTCCATTTAAAACTTAACAATATGTAGCAGCAATAGAACAGAAAAATAACATTGCGATGATTTGTTTTCAACATCATTTAACTGAAGAATTTTGATTCTAAAGTCATTTTTTAGAATCAAAAGAGAGGTGAAGTCCTGAAATGATTAATGAAAGATCACTGCATTCCATTTAGTATAAATTTTCTATTTAACACTTAAAAATATATAGTAATAATAGTAATACAGTAAAATAACTTCAGGATAATTTGCTTTTAACATCATTTTCCTGAAGAATGTTGATGCTAAAGTCATTTTTTTAGTATCAAAAGAGAGGTAAAAAATTACTTCACGATGTTTTGTTTTCAACATCATTTAACAGAAAAATGTTGATGCTAAAGTCATTTTTTTAGTATCAAAAGAGAGGTGAAGTGCTGAAATGGTTAATGAATGCATTCCATTTAGTTCAAATTTTCTATTTAGAACTTAAAAATTATGTAGTAGTAACAATTATATAGCAAAATACTTTAGGAAGGTTTGATTTCCATATAATTTTACTGAAAAATGTTGCAGCTAACTCCTATCAAGTATTCAAAGAGAGTAGTGTTCGGTAAAGAAAGTGATTGTTATTGCTAAAGTATTTTAATTCAAAAGTAAGGATAATATATTTCTGAAATACTAGTAGAATTTATGAATGATCACATCATTATATTTAGTTGATGGTCTATTTTAAAACAAAAAGATAAAAAATATTTATTCATACTCATTCCATTTAGTTAAAATTGTCTATTTTATACTTAAAAATATGTAGTACTAATAGTAATACAGAAAAATAACTTTATGATGATTTCTTTTCAACATCATTGAACTGAAGAATGTTGATGCTAAAGTCATTTTTTAGTAACAAAAGAGAGGTGAAGTGCTGCAATGATTAATGAAAGATCACTGCATTCCATTTAGTACAAATTTTCCATTTAAAACTTAACAATATGTAGCAGCAATAGTAGAACAGAAAAATAACATTACGATGATTTGTTTTCAACATCATTTAACTGAAGAATTTTGATTCTAAAGTCATTTTTTTAGAATCAAAAGAGAGGTGAAGTGCTGAAATGATTAATGAATGAGCACTTCATTCCATTTAGTTCAAATTTTCCATTTAAAACTTAAAAATATATAGTAATAATAGTAATACAGTAAAATAACTTCAGGATGATTTGCTTTTAACATCATTTTCCTGAAGAATGTTGATGCTAAAGTCATTTTTTTAGTATCAAAAAAGAGGTGAAGTGCTGAAATGGTTAATGAATGATCACTGCATTCCATTTAGTTCATATTTTCTATTTAAAACTTAAAAATATGTAGTAGTAATACAGATAAATAAGTTCATGATGATTTGTTTTGTTAACTGAAGAATTTTGATGTTAAAGTCTTTTTTTTCGTATCAAAAGAGAGTTGAAGTAATGGAATGATTAATGAGTGATCATTTTATTCCATTTACTTCAATTTTTTTATATAGAACTTAGAAATATGTAGTGGTAATTGTAGAATAGTAACAGTAATAGTAGAACAGAATAATAACTTTATGATGATTTATATTCAACATCATTTAACTGAAGAATGTTGTCACTAAAGCGTTTCAAGTATTAAAAGGGAGGTGTAGTGATACCTAAATACACTGATTATCACTGCTAAAGTCGCTTCATTCAAAAGAAAGAATATGTTCTGAAATAATAGAAGAATTTGTGAATGACCACTTTATTCCATTTACCTTTCAAAAGTTAAAATTTTCAATTTATAACCTTGTGTTATAGTATATAGTCCACAGATTCACGAGTTTGTTTTCAATATTATTATTCATTTCACTATAGAAATAATCATATAAAATATTTTGAAAATAGTGCTAAACTCCTTTCTCTTCAGTTTCCAAATAAATTTGTTGTGCTGAAATACTGGAATGATTCATAAATGATCACTTTATCCCATTCAGTTTTAACATCTGACTGAAACAGTGCAGTTAGAAGTTCTAACAGAAAACTAAAATTGTTCAAATTCAACTTTTTAACTATCATTCATCAATATACTTTGTATTTTTATTATCCTAGTTCATAATATGAATGTTTTTGCTAAAATAAATAACATTTTTTTCGATTTCATACTTGAATTTATGTAATAAATGCTGCAAAATGAAACATTTTTTTTGTGATTTTTTTTACAGTCTATATGTTAAACAAATTTTAATATCAACTTATTTTCATAGTCTATCAACTAAAAAAGTAATAACTAGGTGAATTTTGTTTTTGCAAATATTCTAATACAAAATATGCAATAATTGAAAATGTTATGAAAACTTTTCTTTAAAAAATTGATTTCTTTAAATCTTTATAGCAAATAATTCATATTTTTAAAATTTACATTAATTTAGAACAGCAAATATAGATAATATTAAGATTTCACGAAAAGTTTGTAAAAATTTCATTCAAATTTGATTTCTTTAAATCTTTTCATCAAATTTTCAGTAAATATCAGTACAGGAACTATCCACTATATAAAAATATAATTGGTTTTACAAATATACCAATGCAGGAACAGTAAACATTAAAATTTGATGAAGATTTTATAAAACTTTGATAATCTATTCGATTTATATGAAAGTTTGTAGTAAAAACTGGTTTTAGAACATTTCATATTTTCTTATTCAATTCTTATTCAAATTTTATGTAAAAGTTAATAAATTCATTGTGGTAATAATGGAGAGTTTCATGCAAGATTTTGGAACATTTCATTTTCTGAAGTGAATAGAACAAACACAGTAATATCAGCAAACTAAAATGAACCCAATGATTTGGAATTTAACAATAATAAAGTAAAATATTTTGAATGTTTTATAATACCAAACAAGATTCAAGTATATTTAAATGTGAATTATACATTTTTTGCTATTTCGTTTCTTCAAGTGAAGAAATTTTAGTGAAAAAATTGTTTATAAACATTACTGAAGTGAAATATAAGAAGTGTTTTGATTTTTACACCAATAATCCTGACAATTTACATTCAATTTGCTTTGAAAATTTTGGTTTTGTACATCGATTTTTCTAGTATAAAATTGAAAGAAAAATTCATATCTTTCAACCTGATACTTTACTAAGAAAAGTAAAGGTTTTTTCATGAGTTTAATTTGATTTGCACTTTAACTTTGTAAATCAATGTTTTTAATAGAAATGAATACAATAAAAAGTATATAGTATCTTATACATTTCATATAATTTTGGATCTTTTAACTAGTTTTCATTTAGAATCAATGTAGATTAATGCTTTAAAAGTTAGAAAACCACGAAAGATCATTGGAAATGAATACTTTAGTTCACAAAAGGAAAAGAGGAAATAAAATATTTGCATTTAGGTTCCTTGAATTCATATGATTGATGATTGATCACTTTGATTCATATATATTTTGAAGAATAAGTCAAATAACAAATACTGAAAAAGCAGTAAATTTTATTAATTTCATTAGGTAATATTGTAGAAAAGAGTGATTTAATGACAGAAATAAGTTCTTCAAAAACTAATTTGGTTTATTTATTGTTTAGATTTAGATTTTGTTAAGTCACATCGGTGAAAATCATAATACAATAAATTGTGTTATTAGTTATAAATAACAGTCAGTTTTCATTTGAAATTAGTTCTAGTTTTCAATTAGGAAAACAAATAGTATGATTTAAGTAATTATAGTAGTAGTAATAATAACGTGTGATTCGTTCAATTTTTATATTTTTTAGATCATTTCATTAGTTTCCATACAGTTTAAGGAATGCAATCAATATAGTTGTTAAATAATATAGAAAAACTCTCTGATTTAAAAATGTTCATATTGATTTTGTAGATCAATTATAGTAAGGAAAAACTAACGTAAACGAATATAATGTATGTTTCTGTTTATTTACTGAATAATTCATGTTTTTCTCTTAAATTCCCTGATTTGTAGTTGATTCAAGTTATTTTCTATTTAGAAAGTTTTAAAAAACACTTTACATGATTTCCAAATGGAAAAATCATAAACTAAATGAAGTGATTCCAGATGATTTTTTGAGATGAGAAATAATCCAAATATTGAAATTAATCCAAAAATGTAATTAAACTGCAGTAAAAATGAAGTGTAAATAACTTTTAAGAAAGTATTATTGATTCATCAAAGCACTGCAACTTTCTTTTGGAATTTTATATCAAATTTTGGGATTTTCAATGTGTAATACTAATTGTAATCATCTGGTTATTAAATCTTAGATAAAATCCTTGAAAATGACACAAAACTTTACAATAAAAACTCAAATAATTGGGAAAATAAGAAAAGTGTTAATTTTTAAGAATTATTATCGTAACTGCATTTTTCAACAATCTAATTGATGTAACTCTAATTGCAATCTTATAATTTCATCAATATGAAGACTTTATACAGTAAATGACAAGAAAACATGTGATTGTTAGTTAAATAGCAGAAATTTATGAAAAAAACACATTTCATAAAATAATTCACACAAGTTTTAGAATTGTAATGAGACTACAATTTCATCGAGATTTTGCATTATAACAAAGATAAATCAATAACGAAATATGCAAGAGAAATAAACATATGCAGATTTGTGAAACTGCATGAAATGTAACAGCTGAAATAACAGAAAACAAATGTTTCAGACAAAGAAAAGATATATTTTAGAGTTTGCTAATAACTTTTAAGAATAGTTATTAATTCATCAAAGTTATAGAACTTTGTTCTTCAAGTTTTATATAAAATTTTGCGTTGTATCACATACAAAGATTAGGTGATTATTAGGTAACGATTACAATAAGAAAATGTCGAAAAAGAATGAGAATTTGAACCTTAACGATATTCAATAATAATTTAAGAAATGCAATTATGAATTCATTAAAGATCTTTTTTCCATTTTGCTTAAAATTGTTCGTTTATCAATAGAAATAGTATAAAATTTTACACTTTTTAACAGCAAAAATGCAAATCCAATTGCAAAAAAGTCGATCACATTAGAATAGCTTTTTGTTGATTGTATTATATGAAAAAACTTGAGAAATTGTCTCAATGTGTCATTAAAGTATATACAATGTGAAAACTGTAATAATGAGCAGTTTAAAATAGTTCTAAATAATTCTGTATGTTCAAGCATCTTCTGCTTTTGTATAACATTTTGCGTTTCTCAATAGTAAATTCCAATTGTAATCATACTGCAGATGAAGGTTTTGTCAAAAATGGTATAAGAAAAGAAAACTGGAGAATTTGTGTTCGATTAATGAAAATGTATTAGCTGCGATTTCCGTTTGCTGAAACAGCAATTTCAGCCAATCTATGTGTACACACAGCCGCAAAAAATAAGTGCACAAGATTAGTCGTTACTATTACTAGCCGTATCGAATGTATTGATTATTATTGCATAGATCACGATTGATACTTTGGACCTATTTACTCTCTAGAGAAAGACGACGACGATGATTTAATCGGCATTCGCGAAATATGCGACGAATTGCAGAAATCCGTTATCACAGATTGCACTCTTCAAACTTAGACTTTCCACTTGTAATTCGAAACAACACGAGCATGCAGTTTGCAGATAGCGAATTTGCCTGCGCCTCTGTGCGTACACGAATATATAAATAGACGAAAACATTTATGTATTACAAATGATCCTAGTGAAATGTTCTCTCACTCAATGACAATTCCAATTTATGCATCGTCCGAATCCGTATCTTATCTATTGAAATGGAGCCCGTATCCTGCCAATCATGCAAGCACACATCCTGCGGGTCTTTGCCGAATGTTTCGTGTTATTTATCATATTCTATTTAACAATTTTCAATGGAACGGAAGAAATGAAACGTTTTTAGTTTTCGGAAAACGCAAGGAGTAAATTTGTCGTAATTTCTTGATTAGTTTTAAGATTATAGATTCTTTCGCTCACCTTCAAGTGATATAGGAAATATAAATAAATTTATTAGAAATACCTTGGGTAAGACCTAGTACATTACCACGAGGAACCCCATACAAACTGGTTGTACTCGAAATGAGTTTATGTTTTTTTTTTATGAAAACGGTTGTCTAATCATTAAAAAGAAAGTGAACATTTATTAGAAATATCTTGGTTAAGTCCAAGATCTTGTGACGCCACCGAGTTTGGCCATGTGAATAACGTGAAGTTGGCAGAGCGAAGAAGTAACAGTTTTCGATAAAGATTGATAAAGTGATTTTAAAACCCTATGATTTCTTCGATTCACCACCACCTTGGTTCTTCGCCGCAGCAGACCTAGTACACAACCATGTGGTACACCAGACATATTATATATTTATACATATTTAAATTGAAATCGTGGAACAATGTAAATTTGATCTTTAAATTAGTGATTGCTAGTACATAAAGAACTATATAAACGTATATTTTTTTAAATGAAAACGATTATGTAATCATGAAAAAGAACATTTTATTAGAAATATGTTGGTTGAGACTTGATACCATATTGAATACCATACATATTAGATATACTTGAAATAAGTATTCGTAATTTTAGTTTCTATATTAAGAGATTTAATACACTAGTGAAACAATCACAATTGTTGGTGTATTTTGTCACGTATTTTTACTTTTACTTTAATTGAACGAAAAATGAAAATTGTTTTGAAGCAATTTTATTTTTGAATCAGAATGTTAATAAATGAAGTTTAAACCTTAGTAAGTGCTGAAGATATAAAAGATAAATGTGCTGAAAAGAATCTCTAAATTTCATTCGATTTTGTAACTTTATTACATCATTGGTATTTTAACTAGAAATTTAATACAATTAAATGCACAAAGAAGTTTAGCAAAACGACTATCATGCTATTATCTTATTAAGAATTTAAAATGGAAATTGAAAATTTTAAAATAACATTAATCAATTTAGTTTCGTATGAAAACCAAAACTTAAGAAGTGCTCAAGTATACTTTGGAAAATATCTATATGTATATTTTGGAAAATATATAAATATCGAAGTGTGACTTGATTTATATATATATATATAGATATCAAGTATGTTAGAAAATGGCAGAATTGTCATATAAAATTGACATATAAACTGTCAACAACAAGTGCTCAAGAATATATTATACCTTGCAAATTATATACACCCATACCTCGCTACACGGCCGCTCTTTATACGGCATTTCGCTATAACGGCCCTCTCCAATTAAGGCATGTTTTCGTTTTACGGCCTAAAATATTTCGCTATAACGGCAAAAAAACTTTTTTCCATGCCGATATACCTACATGTTGCCAGTTTTGCGAAATAATTGATTCGTTATAGGGCTTTTCGATTTGCGGCCAAATTTCGTGGAACGTATCTAGGCCGTAAAACGAGTTACGGGTGTATTTGAATTATATATAAATCATAAAATGCAAAACAAAGCTACATACAAACAATATCGAAAACATTGAATTTTTTAAAGAAATCTCTTCAAAAAAACTATTTATCAGTCGAAAAAAACAAGAGTTTTCATGTATTAAATAAATTTACATCCAAGGAAAAGATTGAGAGGAACGCCAATATTAATGACATATTAGAATTAAGAGTTTAATGTTTTTAGTAAATTTAATTCTCAAACACATCATAACTATGTTGAAAGAAGAATATTCTTCTAATTTTATTTATGTTTTGTGGAAATTCTAATAAACAAAAAAAGTGGTAGTTCAGAGATCTTAAAAATAGTGATACGGAAAATTCAAAACTTATGTTATTGGAGTAGTTTTTCTAGACGAAACTCTAATGTAGATTTACTAATAATCAATTAGACACGTGCAAAGGAAAACGTAGCTAAAAGACTTATAAAAACTAGTTTTACAGATGATTAAAAACTGATGCAGTATTACAAACATATTGGAGTATCTTTTAGTTTGAAATTTATTGGTTTTTCTAAACGAAACTCTAAAGTAGATCTATTAATAGTAAATTATACACATGCCACTGTAAAGTAAAACGTAGTTAAAAAGATTTATAAAAACAAGTTTTACATAAACAAATTCAGTATTAGAAACAGATTAGAGTAGCTTTTAGTTTGAAACTTATTGGAGTAGTTTTTCTAAACGAAACTCTAAAGTAGATCTACTAATAGTAAATTATACACATATAACCGTAAAGGTAAACGTAGCTAAAAGAATTGTAAAGATTAGTTTTACAGATGATTCAAAACTGATGCACTATTACATACATATTGGAGTAACGCTTTTAGTTTGAAATTTATTGGTTTTTCTAAACGAAACTCTAAAGTAGATCTACTAATAGTAAATTATACACATATAACCGTAAAGGTAAACGTAGCTAAAAGAGTTGTAAAGATTAGTTTTACAGATGATTCAAAACTGATGCAATATTAGAAACATATTGGAGTAGCTTTTAGTTATTTCTATAATCGAAACTCTTGATCTAGTAATAGCCACATATATGTATAAAACCAGTTGTATCTAAAAGAGTTGTTGAAATTTGTTGAAAGGCTGATGTTATTGGAATAGTTTTCAGTTAGACAAAAGCCGAATGTTGATCTAGTTATAACCAATTAGACAAATATATCTACAAAAGCAGTTGTAGCTAAAAGAGATGTACAAATTGGTGTTACCGAGGATAAGTAGTATAAGTTTTCAGTTATTTTTCTAATCGAAACCCTAATGTTGATCTAGTAATAATCAAACGTAAACATATAAAAAGTGCGATAAGTGTGTTTGGATTCCGTAGGTCGGGAATCCGTGTGCGAGGCCCGTTATCAGTGGAACAAAGTGACCTAGGAGAACACGTCCTTTGCATAGCACCTTATCTCTCCAAAAGACTGAGACAGATTTTCGATCTTCACACGTTTCACCGATACGTCCGTCTCTTTCCTAACGACGATCGATTATCGATCGGATGAAGCACAAATATTATTGAGATATCATCGAAGTTTCTATTGCATCATCATCATCATCATCATCATCATCATAGATTGGAGAGCTCGGAGAAGTGGTTACCAAGCGCACGTAAGGTTGGTGCAGCGAGAAAGACTTTTCATTTCATTGAATCGACAGCTGTAAAACATGTATAATTGCGAGCGGGACTGCATGCCATCGCTATGTAATAAATAATGGAATTACGGGAGAGAAAGTTCCAGGCCAAATCGGCAATAATTTGCTGTTATTAGTGCGACGCGGTTCTTTCGCACGACCAACATGGAATAATGCTTCCATCCATCCATCCATCTCTTCCTCACTTCTTCGGTCCCTCCTGTAACCCACAGAAGTTGAATCTCTTTTTGGGTGAATTGTTTGGGAAATTCCGTCGAAGACTAATTCATTTATTTGAAAAACTTCGGAGAGGAGATTGTGAGGATAGATCGCTTCCTGATCACTTACGTAATCTTGCTGCCGCTTCAAATAAGTAAAACTATCGAAGATTCTTTTTTTTTGAAACAACATCTTGCAGATGAATGAAATCGAACGAAACTGCACTAATTTGTAATCAAAACTAGATCATCCGTCGTGTACACTTCATATAATTCATCAAGTTTCAAAAAAACAATATAGTTCTTATTGATTCAACTCTCAATTTCATTGCACCAAAGATTATGTTTGTATTGTTCCAAAACATACAGAATATTCTATATCAAATCCTATATTCAACTGCCATCTATTAATCAATTATTTCTGCTTCAATTTGAGCAACATAGGACATATTTTCTAAAATATTTATTTATTTATTTTTTATCATTTTTAAAGTTCTAACACTCGCAATCATCATTCACATAACGTTCAATTGAATTGAGAATTTTTGGATTGAAAAAATGTTTGTTTTTCAGTTAGATTTTTAATGATATGTTAATGGATTTATTAGTACTTCATTATTTACTTCATTATTATCCAAAATATGTATATTTTTTGATGATTTTTAAAGTTCCAACAAATCAAACAATATACAATTTAATTAAGAACTTTTAGATTGAAATAAGTTCATTAAAACAATGTTTTTTAAGTAATATCAGATGATTTAGTCAAAAATATTTCTATTTTTGACGATTTTTGAACTTCTAACAAATCACACAATGAAAAATGTTTATCATAATTGAGAACCTTTGGATTGAAATAATTTCATTAAAGCAATATGTTTTCAGTTAAAGTTTTAATGATTTGTTAAAAAAAGTTTCTATTTAATCATTTGCTTCATAATCATCCAAAATATATCTATTTTTGACGATTTTTAAAGTTCTTTGCAAACTGCAAATATTTGGTTTGAAGTAAGTTCATTAAAACAATGTCTTTTTTAAGTTATAATTTTAACAATTTCTTAATAAACGTTTGTATTTCATTACTTACTTCATAATCATCCAAAATATTCCAATTTTTGATGATTTTTAAAGTTCTAACAACTCCCAAAACGTAAAATATTATTCAGAAGATTTGGATTCAAATAAAGTTTATTATCCAAATGTTGAATTATGAAATAATGAAGTAATTTCATAATTTTTCAACTTTTAAAATTTTCGCAAAAAATCTTCATCACAAATGTATATCATCAAAATGAAATGGATGAAAATTAATGTATCAAGTTATGAAACGAATATAAAAAGGAATCACAATAATACATCATATTTTTTGTTCAATTTACTTTAAAGTAAAAAAAAACAACGAATTAGTACTTTTCAAAGCGAAATAAATCTATTGAACAGTATTATTTTTAGTAAAAGTTTTAATATTTTACTTTTTTTATACTTCATTTCTTTGATTATTAAAGAATTTTCAAATTCGATTAAACTCATCTTTTCACTGCATCTAAATTTAAGTTTCAATTTGTCTCGTTAATGTACCAATAATTAATCTGTATAAATTTATCATATTTTATTTAGTTTTTAGTTACATTTTCATTTTAGTAACATTTTCTTTTAAAGTATTTCATAAAATGAAATATTTTCCATAAAAATTCAATGTTTTGATGATTTTTATTGATGCAACTAATTCTATATTTCAATTAAGAACTGTTGCATTAAAATATATTCTTTTAAGTAATATAAGAATATTTTATGACATTCTTTAAAACTGATCATTTTTTTCAACTTTGAACAAAACAAAAACAAGACAACAATGCTTTTCTCAAATGCATGAAATTGTATGTATTTATTTAGCCATAATTGAAAAAGAAAATTTGTATATTTGTCAACATTTTCTATAAGAAATTCTTGGAAAAAGTACTTTCCTTTCACAAAATATTTCTATTTCTTGAAATCTTTCAATGGATTACATAATGTGAAATATATTAGCGTTCAGAATTAACACATATTCATGGAGAACAGTATAATTTTAACGAATCTCAGAAAAAGAACCCTATAAAAATGGAACGGAAAATACATAATTTTAATAAATTGAATATTTATACGAATTTATTAAAAGAAAGTATGATTATTTTATTCATTTAGAATCAAATTGAAGAAATATTATATGAAGCTGTTTAAGTTGAATAAACAAGATTAATAAATGCATTTATTCTTCGCTTTCCAAAGAAAATTGACCGCAAAATCAAAATAACATATATTATAAAAGGAAATATTCCAAGTTCTTTAATTCGAAATAATAGTTTTTTTGTTGTTGTTGTTGTTGGAAATGAATTCTGTAGCTAGAAAAATTGATAGAATGTTTACGGAAATCGATGCTCAAAAACACGAGTAGTTTGCCAATATAAGTCTCAATATACTTGTTGATCTATTTCCCACTCGATTTTGATTAAACCGAAACGATTACGTCTGTAATCAACATATTGTTGCCATAGTTATAAACAAGTTGATATTAATTAGTATCATATGTTTTTAGGTTTTTTTTTCCTGAGATTGTGACAAGGGTTAATGAAAACGCGTGTTGACCCTTCGTGCAATCGTCAATAGATGATTCATTTCCATACTAAAATCGATTAAGGAAATATGATGAAATCTTCGTAGTATTGTTGCCATAATTTCAACAGTCCTGTTTGGTTGGATTAATCCATGAGTCAAACAAGATCTGGAGTCGCAAAGAATGTAAAGATTTAAGAACAAAGAAACTATTCAATTAGAAAAGTAAAAAAAAAACTATATAAATTTGATATGAATGGAATCTTGTTTGTTTTGTTGCCTTAGTTACAACAGTTTTGCACGAGACAATTTCGATCTAGTTGCATTCTATTTACGTCTGACATTGATTGTACTGTGTGAAGTAGCAAAGATTCGGAAAAGTAAAAATTATAAACTTTCGGTAACAAAGTGTTATAAATATTGTTATTGTCATAGTTGTAATAGTTTTGTTTGAATTTATGCGGGCTGCATGTAACATATTTCTAAAATTCTGCGTGGAGTTGCAAAGAATTAACAGATTATAGAACACAGGTTTTATTAAAACTGATTTTAAACAGAGTCTAATTTATAAACTTTCAAAATCATTGAAAATATAAAGAAATTTTCATGAGTTATTGATATAATTACAACAAACTTATTTGGTTTTAATGCACGGGACAAACAAGATCTGGAGTCGCAAAGGGTGATTTTGGAACATGTGTTTTATTATATAACTGATTTTAAATAATCAAAAAAGTGTAAAATTATGAATTTTCGATATCAAACGAATCTTCTTTATATTGTTGCAAAAGTTACAACAGCTTTGCACGAGACAATTTCGATCTAGTTGCATTCTATTTACGTCTGACATTGATTGTACTGTGTGAAGTTGCAAAGATTTGGAAAAGTCAAAATTATAAACTTTCAGTACTAAAATCATTGAAAATATAAAGAAATCTTCATCAGTTATTGATATAATTACATCAAACTTATTTGGTTTTAATGCATGTGCATGAAACAAAGAAGATCTGGAGTCGCAAAGAGTGTATGTAATGATTTTGGAACATGGGTTTTATCAAAACTGATCTTAAATAATCAGAAAAGTGTAAAATGATGAACTTTTGATATCAAACGAATCTTCTTTGTATTGTTGCCAAAGTTACAACAGTTTTGAACGAGACAATTTCGATCTAGTTGCATTCTATTTACGCCTGAAATTGATTGTGAAGTTGCAAAGATTCGGAAAAGTAAAAATTATAAACTTTCGGTACCAAAATTATAGTAAATATAATGAAATATTCATCGTATTGTTCCCATAATTACAACAAACTTGTTTGTATTTAGAATAGTGCATATGCATCAAATAAATATGATCTAGTTGCCCATGTTAATTGTGTGTTGACATCGATTGAACTGTGTGAAGTTTCAAAGAATCAGAATAGTAAAAAATGTATTGTGCTGAAACACCAATGGTCGATAGCCCTTTTAACCAGCTTTTCATTTTATTATTTACACATTTACATAATAATATGTTTGATTTATATTTTGTTTTTTTTTAGTATTATATTTTGTTTTTATAACTGGCCAATAAATTATATATTATTAAAACATGTACACTATCTATATGAATCTTCATTGTATTGTTGCCATAGTTACCATAGTTTTGTTTGGATTTATGATCAAGTTGCATGTTATTTTGGTCTGAAATTGCTCGAACTTCATCACAAGTTGCTTGGAATTAGAAAAGTAAAAACGATAATGTTCCTGAAGCAACAAAATTGTAAATGTTATGAAATCTTCACAGTATTATTGCCACAGTTGCAACAAGTTTGTTTGGGTTTTAGATCAGTGCACAAGAAAAACGAGTCATTAATGTTCAATAAATAGAACATGTATAAATTAAGAACATTCAATATCAACTGATATGATGAAATCTCCACTATATTCTTGCTCTAATTTCAAAAATTTTGTTCGGATTTATATCAACACGAGACAAATACCACGTAATTTATTTAGGAAATTGTTTTAAAATTCTAACAAAAATCATTGAAGAAAAATCATAAAATGTCTGTATGAACGGCAACTTTATTATATAGTTACCATAGTTACAATTGTTTTGTTTGGATATAGATCAGTGCATGTGATAAAAAAAAACAAGATCAAGTTGCATGTAATTTGTATCTAAAATTGATTGAACTCTGATATAGTCGTAATGTAAACATTATAAAGTTTCTGTACTAAAAAATTGTAAATATGTTGAAATCTTCACCGTATTATTGATATAATTACTACAATTATGTATATTCAACAGTACAAGTGCAAAAGCTGCAAAGAATCAGAAAAAGTTATACATTTTCGGTTTAGTACTATGATTTACAATTTAGTACAATTCTTGATGATCACTTGCGTACAAATCAAATGAAAGTATGAAATTCTTTAAGTTCTTAACTTACAAATTTAATTAAAACAACGAGGAAAGTAGAAGTTATAAACCCAAACTAATTACGACGAAATTATCTAGTTTTTTGTTAAAGTTACTTTTGTATAGATTTATATGTGTATAAAGAAATAAGATGCTCAGTATCAAGCACTTGCATCTTATTTATTCCAGTTAGTGATTACAATATGTGAAGTTAGTCATAATACCAAAGATTTTTCAACACAGATTTTATTAAGAACAACATAAATCAGTTAGAATAATCTAAATTATAAACTGTTGATACTCAAAATTAACATAATGAAATCTCTTTTGTATTGTTGCTATAGTTATGCAACACTTTTCTTTAGCTTTTGTGGATTGTAAAAATAAGATCAATTTACATGTGATTTATGCAGAAATTGTTTGAACTTTGCTCAAAATTTTATAAAAATGATAAAATTAAAGTCATTTGGAAAAAATCTTTCAGAACTGATAAACGCAGACATTTATTGTAGAATAGTAGAAATTATAAATTGTCGATACTCAAAGACGATGCAACACGAAATCTTCTTTGCTTTGTTGCTACAGTTACACAACACTTTTGTTTGGATATCAAGTGTAGAAATAAGATCAATTCCAAAGTGAAATTTAATGAACTTTGTTGTGTTGCTTAGAAATAAAAGTAATTTTAGAAAAAAAAGTCAATCAGTATCGATAAACTCAGAATTTTTTTGTAGAAAAGTATAAATTATTAACTGTTGATACTCAAAATGGATGTAACAAAATCTTCTTTGCATTGTTGCTACAGTTACATAACACTTTTGTTTGGATTTCAAGTGTAGAAATAAGATCAATTCCAAAGTGAAATTTAATGAACTTTGTTGTATTGCTTAGAAATAATTTTAGAAAAAAAGTATCGATAAATGCATAAATTTGATGTAGATAATGCAGCAAATGAAGGAGATGACGAAACGAATGGTTTCGTAATCAATCTTAGTGGTGATATTTCATTCAGAATCAAACAAAAAAAAAATCAGTAAAAACTAATTTAGGAAGAAACTGTAATATCTTTTCAAATACATGTTATTTCAACAAAATGGAAACACATCAAGTTTTCCGTTGCCATAGTTACACAACACATTTGTTTGGATTTCAAGTGTAGAATTAAGATCAATTCCAAAGTGAAATTTATTGAACTTTGTTGTATTGCTTAGAAATAAAAGTAATTTTAGAAGAAAAGTCAATCAGTATCGATAAACGTAGAAATTTTTTGTAGAAAAGTATAAATTATGAACTGTCGATACTCAAAATGCATGTAACGAAATCTTCTTTGAATTGTTCCTACAGTTACACAACACTTTTGTTTGGATTTCAAGTGTAGAAATAAGATTAATTCCAAAGTGAAATTGTTGTATTGCTGAAAAATAAAAGTAATTTTAGAAAAAAAGTAATGCAGCAAATGAAGGAGATGACGAAACGAATCGTTTCGTAATCAATCAATGTTCTGTTGCCATAGTTATAAATAGAAGACAAGGCAACTTAGTGGTGATATTTCATTCAGAATCAAACAAAAAAAATCAGAAAAAACTAATTTAGGATGAAACTGTAATATCTTTTTTTGTAATAGAAACACAACATCAAGTTTTCCGGTTTAGAATGTTAAACTTTCCATGACAACCAATGTGACAAAAAAAATAATAACAATAGGAAGGACGCAGGATTTGCTTGTTTTATTGGTTGTCATGGATATTAACAGGCAATAACATTGTGGATAAGAAATAATAAGACAACCGAGGAAATCTCTGAAATGCGGATGTCAATTTCTCCTGAAAATTGGAGCAATGTCACGACAGCAATAAATTATATTTAGATGCAACATTTTTGCTATGTCTGCTCTACGAATAAAAGCATCTGGAATGTGCAACGAGATAAAAGAAAATAGTAAATATAAATCTATTATTAAGTCTACTAACTAAATCTTGGTGCCGTTCCAGAAAAGAACTAATAAGAGAAACGAAGAGAAGTCGAAACAACAAATTAAAATGCAGATTCAATGCGTTTCCTGTTTTGTGGATACATGCAACAACCTTGGAGGCTGGTATCTCACAGAACGTGTGTTGAAAAATTCTGGATGCGCTCGGTTCAAGGAATCGAGAAAAGCTAAAGGGATAAAGTAATTCTCGATTCGGTCAAGATGTTACACATACACGCAGATTTTTCTCTTTTTTCAAGTTGGTTTCTCTCGAGAGTCCTTGGATGTGCCACGGTTCTTGGAACCTCCATCCGTTACACACTCTTGTTTTTGCTTAATGTTGTTTTGTTTTTGTTCAAAGTCGCCTTTGATTCTAATAGATTTTTAGTTTATTTCTCTCTTTGCAAACGACAAACAATCTCAATGACTAATTATTTATTGAGCGACCTCAGATCCTGGCCTCAGTCGCAAGATCGAGAGAGCGGCGGTGTGTCGTTATCGAAAAGTGGCAGAAACAAACGCGAGGCGAACGCCAATTCCTCCCCCTGCGTGAGAGTTATACGTTGATAACTCACTCACTTTGAACCAAATTTCAACGGCTTCCCGTTAGGTTTCTCTCTCTCAGCTTCACCTTCAGCACTTTGAGCACTTTATGTTTGTGTTTCACGTACTTAGTTTTAGACGGTCGATCGAGATTGACCTCATCGAAGATTGAAAAATCATAAATTATAATGATAATTTTAATATAAATTATATAAAATCTTATGTCTAAATTCAATAGAATTTGAAAACATCAAGTTAATTTTATAATATTTATTAATTATAACGAGTTCACCTATTTGATGAATGTTGGAATAAAAACTAAACTTAAAATAAGATAAATCAAGTTTTCAAAATTATTCACAAGGAATTGATGAATTCTCGTACATTTCTTATAAATAATATGAAATCTTTTGTTTCAATTCTATTGTTATATATATCAAATAGAGTGATTGATTTCAAAGTATATTTTCCAAATAATTAAGAATATTTCTAAACAATTAGTTCAGAAATGAATTGTTTCATGTTTACATGGAAAACTTAAGTAAGTAAAAAAGAAGTAATTAATTTCAAGTGCAGTTCACTTGAGGTTAAAATTTGGTAAAATATTAACTTGATTTTCATTAAAAAAGAAAATTGTCAGTTATCTTAAAATAATTGATCTGTTTGATACGTCTCAACTTTAAAGTTAAAGTGGAGAACAGATAATGTTACTGATTTTGAAACTGTAGTTGAAGATTGATCTTATTTTGAAATTATGTGGAAAATGTGTGAAAACGTCAGTAATTCAAGTGATTCTCATATTAATATAATACAATTATTTAATTTGAAAGAGTTCATTGACTTAAACCTAAATTGAATAGAATTTTGTCTTGTTTAGAAAATCAAATGAAGTTTATTAAATTTAAAGTATATTATTTAAGAATTTAGTTCAGAAATAGATTTGTAATAACTAAACAAATAATGGTAACTTCTCAGAAAAGAAACGAAATGCAGTTGGAAAGTGTAAAATGTAATTCATTAAACGTGAAAATGAAAACACTTATTAACAGAAATGATGTATAAGTTAAGCAGATTGAGAACTGTTAACTTTATAGTTTAAGTGATAAATCAGGCAATGATGAATCGAATTTTCGGTCAAAAACCCTGAAATGAATTGATGATTTTCGTATATGTTTGTTTTTAAACATATTTCTTATTGAATGAAGTATATAATCAATACAACATTGAAATTTATGATAATTAAATTCTTAAAAGAATGATTAGTTCTTGTATATTTTGTTATAGTTTTGAAATCATTTATTTGTATTCAGTGTGATTTCAGTAATGAAATGATTGTCATTGACGAAATATAATATGCTAAAGTTTCTATAGAATGTTTTTGAACTATTAGTTCAAATAAATGAAAACTTTTTTCAAAAATTAGTTCAAAAATATATGATTGTTATTTAAAGAAAAAAAGGAAAGTTTTCAAAAGAGAACTTGTCATAAAATGTGTTCATACTTCTTAAATATTATACTTTATTACGTTTGTTTTTCATTATATTTCTTATTGAATTAAGTTTCTTGTAGTATTATTAGTTCACAAAAATATATTGTTTCATTGCAAAGTGCTTTAAACTTGAAACTTGTCGAACATTTTCAACATCTAATAGAGTTTACTTATTGTTACTTGTGAGATTGAATGCAAAAATGAAATCAGTACAAAAACTGATATTTGTGACAATCAAATTCTCCAATCATAAGTATTAGGAAATCACGAGTTTGTATTTAACAAGATTTCAGTTTGAACTTTATAATCATTAGCAAGAAAACAAATATGAGCATATTGTAATGTTTTGAACTATTAGTTCAAAAACAAATTAACAAATTATTAGTTCAAAAACATGTTTTTTTTTTAAGATAGAATTGTATGTGGCAAATAAAACGTATAGGTAAAGCAAATTGAAATTTGTTAGCATTAAAGTTCCATTGAAAAAAAGAGAATTAATGAAATTGTTTGTCCAAAATCCGGAACTGAATTTATAATTCCACGAATTTATTAGTATAACATGTTTGTGTTTCATACAACTTCAAGTGTATAATTGAGAAATTTTTAAAAAATTAGTTCATCAACTCATTGAAAAGTTGTTTAAAAAGGACATTTAATCTACATGTATTCATTGTTACGTGTCAGATTGAATGTAAAAATGAAATCAGTACAAAAATGGAATTTATCATAATCAATTTCTAATTGAATTCTTGTATATTTTCGTAGATAAGTGTTTTGTAATCATTCATTGAGGATTAAGTTTGAACAATATGAACATAAGAAAAAAACACGATATGTGAATCATATACAAATCATTGATTTTTGGAAAAACTAATGAAAGAATTATTATTACTGTTAGTTCAAAAAAAAGAGGAGAAATAAGCAATATTTGAAATTAAAACTGAAAAACATGTAACAAATTTCCGATAATAGATTCATAAAAGAATTGATGATTTCTTGTGAAATCTTATGTTTTCACATTCAAATTGAATAAAATGTTGAATCTCGTTGCAAATTTTATATATAATTGCGAACTAATTGTTCAAAAAGGAAATTATCCAATAATGAAATTTGTGATGATATTACACATTTTAGGTATATTTAATTGAGAATGTTTAGAACTGATTCTTCAAATAGTATAATTGAAAATTCGTTTTAACAGAAAATTAATTTAAAAGAAAAAAGCATATGAAATGCTGTTAACTAATATTCAAAATCGTATTAGTTTTAAAGATAATTGAAAAATCAATTTGAATTTCCGTTCATAAATACGAAATCTCGTGTATTCTTTTATTATTTTCACTTGATCTAAAAGATTTCATTGAAAACTTGTTTAAAGATATGTTTTTTTTCATTGAAAAACGATATATTATGGTAAAATTTAAATTCATACTTTTACAATTTGATTTCCAAATACCGATTGATAAAAGAAAAGAATATTTTGAAATGTTATTCTTTTATTGTGGAATTTTTGTAAATAAATACGTATTTATGAAATGTCGTGTATTTCTTTTTTATACATAAATTTGAAGTTATTTAATAAGAAGTTTGTCATGAAAGAAAAATGATGTTTCAGTTTTCAAGTTAAACTGAAAATTAGGTAAATTAAATTTGTATGAAGATAATTTGTAAATTTATACTTTTCATTTATTATATTCTATGTATAAATAAGTCTATTTTCAACTGTTCCAAAAGATCTATTGATTAATTGAAAAGTTGTTTAAACATGTTTAAACATGTATTAAAGAGACTGTTTTTGTAGTACAAAAAATGTGTATTCATCAATGGAAAAAGATGCTAAACAGAAATTGTTAATTTGTAAGAAATCTTGTATAGTCTACGTATTAATGAGACTGTTTTGAACTATTTGTAGTTCAAAGAAATGTATTCTTTAATTGAAAAAAGATGTCTAAACATAAATTGTTAATTTGTAAGAAATTTCATACAGGCTACGTAATCATGAGACTGTTTTAACTATTTCTGGTTCAAAAACATGTATTTTTTAATTGAACAAGTTGTTTAAACAGAAAATGGTAATTTGTAAGAAATCTCGTATAGTCTACGTATTTATGAGATTCTTTGAAACGTTATTTGAACAAAAGGAGATAATTTATTATGTGAATCCGTGAATAAAATTGATGAATTGTCATATAAAAGTTTATAAATGAATATTGTTTGTGTTCAATAGCATTTTCGTTAGAATCATTGTTACAAATCGAAAATATTCTATGTATAAGTACGATTTTTTTTTGTAACTTTTATTAATACAAAAAAAAACTATTGTATAATTCAAAAGTTCTTTACAAAGAAACTGATAATTTGTTATAAAATCAATGAAGTATAGGTAATGTACATTCACTTATTGATAAGTGTTAGCTGTAAAGTTAAATTGTAAGACTTTT
>JAFMTC010000158.1:500404-526873 GCA_018845635.1 Nicrophorus orbicollis
AAAATGAAGATTTTGATCATTTTTGTAACACGGATCAGTTAATCTCAATCATATAAAGATGTTCTAAAATTACACTTAAATCCTCACCACAAAACTATGGAAAAAAGCATGATTTTGATGAATTTTGTAATACGGATCAGATTGTCGCCTTTTCTTGCAAATTTTAAGTAAATCCAAGTAAGTTAACTCAATGTATAAATTGAAATTAAAATAAATAAAGTGGATTTTGATGTTTTGCTTTGAATTGCGGTGATTTCATAAAAAGTGTTCGGATAATTATTTTGTAATCTCAATCATATAAAGATGTTCACAAATCACACTTAAATCCTCACCACAAAACTATGGAAAAAGCATGATTTTGATGAATTTTGTAACAAGGATCAGATTGTCGCCTTTTCTTGCAAATTTGAAGTAAATCCAAGTTAACTCAATGTATAAATTATAATGAAAATAAATAAAGTGTCCTATTTTTTGAGATTTTGATGTTTTCCTTTGAGATTGAAATCTAATTAAAGAAGGATGTGCAAAAATTACACTTAAATCCTCACAATAAAACTATGGAAAAATGAAGATTTTGATCATTTTTGTAACACGGATCAGTTATTATCGATCATATATAGATGTTCATAAATTACACTTAAATCTACACAAGAAAACTATGGAAAAAGGATGATTTTGAGGAATTTTGCAACACGGATCAGATTGTCGCCTTTTCTTGCAAATTTTAAGTAAATCCAAGTTAACTCAATGTATAAATTGAAATTAAAATAAATAAAGTGGATTTTGATGTTTTGCTTTGAATTCATAAAAAGTGTTCGGATAATTATTTTGTAATCTCAATCATATAAAGACGTTCACAAATTACACTTAAATCCTCACCACAAAACTATGGAAAAAGCATGATTTTGATGAATTTTGTAACACGGATCAGATTGTCGCCTTTTCTTGCAAATTTGAAGTAAATCCAAGTTAACTGAATGTATAAATTATAATGAAAATAAATAAAGTGTCCTAAATTTTTGGTATTTTGATGTTTTGCTGTGAGATTGAAACCTAATTAAAGAAGGATGTTCATAAATTACACTTAAATCCTCACAACAAAACTATGGAAAAAATGATGATTTTGATCATTTTTGTAACACGGATCAGTTAATCTCAATCATATAAATATGTTCATAAATTACACTTAAATCGACACAAGAAAACTATGGAAAAAGGATGATTTCGAAGAATTTTGTAACACGGATCAGATTGTCGCCTTTTCTTGCAAATTTTAAGTAAATCCAAGTTAACTCAATGTATAAATTATAATGAAAATAAAGTGTCCTAATTTTTGGGATTTTGATGTTTTGCTTTGAGATTGTAATCTAATTAAAAAAGGATGTTCATAAATTACACTTAAATCCTCACAACAAAACTATGGAAAAAATGATGATTTTGATCATTTTTGTAACACGGATTAGTTAATCTCAATCATATAAAGATGTTCATAAATTACACTTAAATCCTCACCACAAAACTATGGAAAAAGCATGATTTTGATGAATTTTGTAACACGGATCAGATTATCGCCTTTTCTTGCAAATTTTAAGTAAATCCAAGTTAACTCAATGTATAAATTGAAATTAAAATAAATAAAGTGGATTTTGATGTTTTGCTTTGAGATTAGATCCTCACAACAAAACTATGGAATAAAATGATGATTTTGATCATTTTTGTAACACGGATCAGTTTTAAGTAAACCAAATAAATCAAAACTATTGAAGAAATTATACAATTTTGATCATTTTTATTCTCAGATCAAATTATTGCCTTTTCTATATGTAAACCCAGTACAGAGTAAAGTTAATGGAACATTAAAATGAAAGAATAAATACAATCATGTATTTCTCTTTGGATTTTTCTGTGTTCTGCTTTGTACAGCACTTATTGTAATGTTTAGACAATTATTTTGTAATTTCAGTCATATAAAGATTTCTCGCATAATTTAAGATCATCCGAACAAAATAAACTTATGTTTAAAGTTAACTCAATGTATAAATAAAAAGTTATATATTTTTTGGATTTTGATGTTCTGGTAGTGATTTTTAAGTTCGTAAGTGTTTGGATAATCATTTTGTAATATTTCACTTAAATTTTTAATACAAAACTGTGGAAAAAATCATCAAATTTTGATAATTTTTGTTAGATTTTCGTCATTTCAGTTTTTATATAAAAATCATACTGAAACACAATAAATGTAATATGTGTGTTGCTATTACTCTTTGGATTTTCATTTTTAGCATCGAATATCAATGATTTTTATGTTCGTAATAGTAAAGAAACTTCACGAAAATCATCACCACAAAACTATGGAAAATTCATATTTTTGGTCAACATATATCAGATTATCGTCTTTTTTCGAATAACATTGATTTCATAATGTTCTCTAATTATTTTGTAATGGCAATTCTGTATAGATACACAAACTATACGAAAATCTTCTCTACTAAACTATGTAAGAAAAATCATTTAATTTTGATAATTTTGGTAAGATTTTTTCCTAATTTCGCTTAGATTTGAAATAAGCTCAGAAATTGAAACAAAAGTTATAGTAAAACTGAATAAAAATAACACTTCTGTTATAATTGCTTGGATTTTGATCTTCTTCAAATAACAGTGATAGTTTTGATTAAATTTTAAGCTATTTAAGAAATTCAATATATTTGATGCAATTAGCACTTCAAATTTGGCTTTTTGATTTGATTCATAGATGCTTAACACATTTTAAAAGAAGAAAACTATGTTAGACATGGAAATAAATCACATTTCTATAAATGATGCTGATATTATATACATACACGAAATGTATGGATTTAGAATCTTCAGATAACTGATTTTTCAATTAAAAAGTTACGAACGAAAACAAATTAGAATTCCTTCTTATTTTGGGGGATTTGATATCATATTACTTTCAAATAACTTGTAAAAAGTTACGTAAAGCTGGATTTGATTATAAAAGTAAATTAATTGACACAATTAGCATTTTCAAGTTGGCTACTTGTCACTTCAAAAGTAAATATAGTCATGGAAACTACAAATGAAAGAAAACATATGGTAGTCATGGAAATAAAGCACATTTCGAACAATGAACAATTGTTGGTTTTAAAGTTTGAAACATGAAGTTTAAAGGTATTATCTTATACAAAATAAGGTGCGAATTTTTGCAAAAGAAAATAACGACGAAAAACGACGGGTTTGTGAAAGTATTCACTTTAATTGATAGGAAAACACTTGTATACAACCAAGTTTACTGAATGTTCGTTATCCTCTGAATTAGTAGTTTAAGCATCAAAAGATTTGTCACTCCAAAATCTGGAATTCTTCAATGTCAATGGAATCTGAATCTTTAACAAAGTATTTTTAATCATCATAAGACGCGTGAGATTCATCCACAACTGCGAAAATCGTAATTAAACATCGATCAAATTGTTGTTGACTAAATTCAATGAATTTCGTTGGAAGAAATATGTTAATTGTTCTGACGAACAAACCAAAATAACAATAATAGAAACCAGGACCTGATTAACCTTTGATTGAACTTATTATTCAAGCACTTACGTTATGCAGAATACGTAATAATTCAATGAATTTCCACGATTCAGCTCCGTCGATATGTTGGTTTTGTGTGCGTTTCGGTGCGTTTTCTCAGTCTAGTTTCCTCTCCAATTCTAGTCCTTTAAGAAATACATAAGTTTTGTTAGTTATACATTGACGTTGCTTAACAAATAGCAAATTTTAAGAAAAACAAATAGATATAAATTTGAAAAACTAAAGCTCCATTAGTGTGATGAGAAACTAATAAGTTTTATGAGAAACTAAAGTTTAAGTGTGAAGCAAAAGTTATAGTTAACCATAAAACACAAGAACAGAATAAGTAGTACAATTAAGTGCGTTGTATATATTGAAATAGTTATAAATTTGAAAACTGTTTGTAAATATTATGTTTTTCTCATTCATTAAAAACTGTTATTTTTTTAAGATTAATTACACTAAACGGTAGAAAAAATGAAATAACTATTTGTTAAGTTAATTATATACATAAGTACTTGTATGAGTAGAGTCAAAGTAATAATGTACTTAATGCAATTGGTTATATAAACTATACTCGTAACATTCCAAGTAATTCACAAATACTTAACGTAAATTGTAAAAGAATAAAACAACTACTTGACAAGTACCTGCTATAAGTACTTGTATGAGTAGATTCAAAGAAATAATGTACTTATTAATTTATTAATACAATCGGTTATTTAAACTATACTCATAACTTATCAAGTATTTTACAAGTACTTAACGTAAATAGTAAAAGAATAAAACAACTACTAGCCAAGTAACCGATAAAAGTACTTGTATGAGTAGATTCAAAGGAATAATGTACTTATTCATTGATTAATTTTGACTATACTCGTAACTTTCCAAGTAATTTAGAAATACTTATTATAAATTTTAAAAGAATAAAACTTGCTACGTAACTGCTATAAGTACTTGTATGAGTAGATTCAAAGAAATAATGTACTTAATGCAATTGGTTATATAAACTATACTCGTAACTTTCCAAGTAATTCATAAATATTTAACGTAAATAGTAAAAGAATAAAACAACTACTAGCCAAGTAACCGATAAAAGTACTTGTATGAGTAGATTCAAAGGAATAATGTACTTATTCATTGATTAATTTTGACTATACTCGAAACTTTCCAAGTAATTTAGAAATACTTATCATAAATTTTAAAAGAATAAAACTTGCTACGTAACTGCTATAAGTACTTGTATGGGTAGATTCAAAGAAATAATGTACTTAATGCAATTGGTTATATAAACTATACTCGTAACTTTCCAAGTAATTCATAAATACTTAACGTGAATAGTAAAAGAATAAAACAACTACTAGCCAAGTAACTGCTAAAAGTACTTGTATGAGTAGATTCAAAGAAATAATGTACTTATTTATTGATTAATTTTGACTATACTCGAAACATTCCAAGTAATTCACAAATACTTAACATATATCGGTTAGCATTACATGATCAAAAGCAAACAGTAAATATTATAATTAACTTATTATACTTATCAGTAATGAACTTAGAATTAAAATTTAGCTTTTGGCAAGAAAATATTTTTAGATGATTTCTGTTGTTTTTTAGTGAAATAAAGTATAATCACATTGAAACCATAAATAAAAAAGTAATGTGATCATCGAAAATGTATGATATTTCACGTCTTCTATCAATGTTCAAACAATCCGTATTGGTATTGCAAAAGAAGTGCAAACAAGAAGAGAGGAGAGTAATACAAAAAAAGGCGAACGAAATGGCTCCAAAGGTAAAATGGGATCGGCAAAACGCGGCTCTTAACAAAAGTTATTGGTTTTACCACCACCCATTGGTCCGAAGACACATCACTAAAGAGTTTTTGGGTTAACATCATCAAAATCGTTAATTTCCTATTAAAGATATTCGATGTTTGCCAAGTATTTATGCAAGTACTTGTTTTCAATTATTTGGACTTAAGGGTCGCAGAAATTTAATATTTATAAGTAAGGTTTAAAATGCGGAAATTAAAAACACTGAATTTAGATGAAACAAAATCGTGCAGCAATTCACACAAAATGTAATTAGTTTTATAGTTGAAAATAGACATTGAAAGAAAACGTAATGCTTTTAAGTTACAATTTTCTTTTAATTGAGAAGAAATAGAAATGTGATCTTTTCTTGTAAGGAAATTATCAGCTTTTCGATATTTAAGAATTAGCAATTTGAACTTATAGATGAAAGCAAACATGGCTTTGATGTAAAATATTAGCTTAAATCACAGCACTTCGATTCGATTGTTTTTATTAGAAGAGTCAAGTGTGCTCTGTGCATAACTATGACCATGGAGCAGGAGATTAAGAGCTTGGATGCTTCATCTTGCTTCTCGGAAAAGGAGATGTGGATCATTCAAAACTACACAAAAACCTACGAGAGTTGAAATAAAAGAAGAATCTATACCAAATGAATAAATGATGAGAATAAAATGTGATAGAGTGGTAACTGTTATGATATAATGATTGAGACCAAAACTGGCTTCATTTCATAATCAACAAAATTCAAAGAATGTTGTCTTAGTATATCTGTAATATGGGTAACTAAGTATACATGTTTCTATTTGTCCGTTACACTAGGTGTACACTTCGCTCCATTTATAAAACGTTAAGTAGAGATTATAATTTCTATTTAACAGTTTAAAGTCGCAAGTTCATTGTTGTATAAAAAGCGAAATTTAATACAAATTTACCAGAAGAAATATAATACTGGAAAGAGTGCATATAATTTTCTTTAAATATCTTGTTAACAAAAGTAAATAGTTTGTAATTGAATCATATTCTACCGTAAAATAACAGAAATACACACAAATGTTTAAATTAAGATGATTGCAAAACCAAAATGCATTAGAGTTATTATACAATTGGTGTGTGTGTTAAGTGAGAAGATTGAAATATTGCGTGCTTAAAACTACAGTAACTTTCTTTTAATAGTGCGGATTTGATTAGTTCCGATTCACTTATTATAATCCGGTTTCAATATTGTAAAGAAATGTAAATTATATTTGAACAATTCTGAAAAAAACTTCTACAATCCTCGATTAGTGCGATTTCAAACAGTCAGGTATTATATGAGGTATTGAGGCACTAAAACATAAAACTGAACATTTTCAATTTAGTCCGGTTTCAAATAGTTTATATTGAAGGAACTGATTACTTCACTTAATGACTTCAGTATGTAAGAAGAATAGAATTGGAAAAATCGAAAAGGTGCACATTCATTGCAACAAATCAATTGTATACTTTAAAAAAAATCCTCTATTAGTCCGGTCTGAAGTAATTTGATATATTGACTATATTACTCGCACTAAGCGAGGTTTTGGTACAGACTTGCTGATAGAACATAACATTCTTTATAGTATTTAAATTATAAAATCCTCGATTAGTCCGCTTTCAATTATATTGGAAGACCGGTAACCACTGTGCGTATTGTCTAAATGATTTTCGTCTATAAATTAATAAGAACTGAACAAATCGAAAGGTCGTACATCAAAAGAACAAATGATGTTTATACGGTTTTTAAATCTTTGATTAGTCCGGTTTTAAGTTTTAGATATGTTGACTTATTAGAGGCAGCCTTTATCAGCACTACACTAGATATTTTTGTGATGTCTTTATGAAGTTGTAATATAAAAGGGAAGGAAGCAATCAAATGTAAAGTCGTAATCAATAGAGTTATTTGTTTTAAATCGTCGATTAGTCTTGTTTCCAATAGTCCACGATATTGTAGAAAATGATTATCCGTGTTATCTTAATGATTTAAGAATGTATTATGAAAAGAATGTTACAAATGTAACATTGAAAACTAGTTTTATGAGGTTTTAAAAAAATGGATTAGTCCGGTTGCAAGTGATATTTGAGGGATTACAAACCCGCACTGTGTGAGGTATTGCTTTACTATCTTAATGATGTAATGTATGTAAAAGATGAAGAACTGAGGAAATAGAAAGGGCGTACATCACGATTAGTACGATAGTATTGATAATTTATGTTCGGTTCGAGACGATCCTAATTTTCCCTTTTTGCAACTTTGCAATTACTTCTTGATGTTAACAAGGGTTCACAATGAAATTCTTGGAAACAGAAAAGAATATAATCGTTTATAAACATTTTAAAAGTTCAATTCAATGTTTAATTACAATTATAACAATGAGACGGGGCAACTCTAGACCGAGTGGTTAAAAGTCCTTGCATCACATAAATCTGGTGCGAAATGGTGCCGGTTCGAATCCCACCGTTGACCAATTCTTCCGGTTACCGGTCACCAAATCGTTTATAAACTTGTAAAAACTGCATTCAATGTTTAATTACAATTATAACACTGAGACGGGGCAACTCTAGGTAGAATGGTTAATAGTCCTTGCATCACATAAATCTGATGAGAAATGGTGCTGGTTCGAAACCCAACGCTGATAGATTCTTCCGGCTTTACGGATCAGCAAATTAAGGTAGTAGTGAGGCTAATAAGGATTAAAAGTTCTGAAATAGGGCCGTAACCATTATAAAAAGATGTATTTTCATACTTGCAATTATTATTCTCAAAATGCGAAGCATTGCTGTGTGAAAAGAATGTTACAAATCTAACATTGTAAACTACTTTTATGAGGTTCTAAAAAAATGGATTAGTCCGGTTGCAAGGTGATATTTGAGGGATTACAAACCCGCACTGTGTGAGGTATTGCTTTACTATCTTAATGATGTAATGTATGTAAAAGATGAAGAACTGAGGAAATCGAAAGGGCGTACATCACGATTAGTACGATAGTATAGATAATTTATGTTCGGTTCGAGACGATCCTAATTTTCCCTTTTTGCAACGAGATAATTGCTGGTGGCACCGACCGGCAAAAGAGGACAACAAAAGCGTCCCGCCAATTTGGCGATTTTTACGCGCGCAAACTAAGTAGTTAAGTGTTA
The DNA here is from genome assembly GCA_018845635.1 of Nicrophorus orbicollis. Taxonomy (NCBI): domain Eukaryota; kingdom Metazoa; phylum Arthropoda; class Insecta; order Coleoptera; family Silphidae; genus Nicrophorus; species Nicrophorus orbicollis. The sequence goes on from JAFMTC010000158.1 coordinate 508,948, forward strand.
GGGCAATAGATTGCACACGATGACGGTCGTTAGATGCTGCTAATAACATGTTTGCGAAGATTTATGGTCGAGCATGTGAGCGAATCTTCCTGAGGAATATGTACCCGGAGAGAGGTCCTCGATTCGCAGGACGAGCAGCAGCAGCAGGATGATGGCGAGCGTGTGCGATTAGGAAGTCCGTGGGTTGGCCGGGGGTGGCCCGGACGGCAGGTTATTATTGCAGGAAGATCGATGAATGCGTGCTGCCTTGTGTCGTTGAACTTGGCACCCACGCAGGATCGTTGCATAACCGAAGAGAAGATATATATATATATATATACACACACACAGGAATGCGCGAAAAAAGTAAATGAAATTTCGATCACCAAACATTCTTGGATTCGGGGAGAAGAGCAAGTTGATGATGATTCGTGGAGAAGAGTGTCCAAACGAGTGGAGCAAAGGGGCGGAGGACTGACTCTTGAAATAGCTCCAGTCCGATTTTAGGATGTAGGTCAAAAGTAAGAATCCTGCTTGGGCTTTGCCTCCTCCTGCTGCCGGTCATCCGCCACCAGCGCCGGTTTTGCGCTCTCCGTGGTCTAGACGAGGCGATTCTATTATAGACCGCGCGCCATCGTAGTAAAATCATCGCTGAAACACCCAACACTTGCACAAGAGGAGCGACGGACCAACACAAGAAGACCTCCTCCTCTCCTCCTCCTCCACCACCATCTCTCATGGGTTCATCAACCCAGCAATTTTCGCGCTTTTACTTCGCGCCGCGAAACAACCATCTCATTCAGAGAAATTGCCTATTGGATAAACAGCCTTAGACTTACGTAACGTAAACCCGAGCGAGCGAGCGCGCTCTCCGCGCTCCATGAATCACTGCTGTGTGCAGCCGAGACTCTTTCTCCTCCTATCCACACACCAACACGAATTCTACATCTTTTCACATACGTTTTACATCATTTTTATAAATCCATTTCGATACATGCCATTATTATGCACAATGTAGCCCCTATAGGCTACAGTAACAAACCAAAAATTCACAAAAAATGATTCAGTGTTCATCAACTTATTATCAGTTTTATTATGAATCTAAGTTAATAATTGCACTTATTAAGCTCAAAATAATCAATGTGGCCTATAGAGACAAAATATTCAATGAAAAATTCTTAAATATTATCAAATTTTTAAGAAATAAATCTTGTTGATTTTGTGTTCTACAACTTGTTATCCGTTCTATGAACATCTTTTTACACTTCCAATTATTATGCTTAAAATGATCAATCTAGACTATAGATATAACATATTCGACATAAAAGTCTAAAATTTAATCAAATTTATAAGAAACAAGTCTTAATGCTTTTGTGTTTTTCAACTTATTATCAATTTTATTAAGAATCTAATTCAATAATTGCAATTATTATGCTTAAAATAATCTATGTAGCCTTTAGATGCAATGTCTTCAATGAAAAAATTTTAGAATTCTTGAAAATAATCAAATTTATAAGAAACAAGTCTTATTGATTTTGTGTTCAACTTATTTTTCGATTGATTAGAGATCTATTTGTTATACTTGCAATTATTATGCTTAAAATAATCAATGTTGCCTTTATATCTAATATATTTAATGAAAAATTCCAAAATTCTTGAAAATTATCAAATTTATAAGAAACAAGTCTCATTGATTTGGTGTTTTGCATTCTTCAACTAATTATTTGTTTTACTATGAACCTATATTTATAATTTCAATTCTTATTGTCAAAATAATCAATGCAGCCTTAACATACAATGTCTTCAATGAAAAATTCCAAAATTCTTGAAAATTACCAAATTTATAAGAAACAAGTCTTATTGATTTTGTGTTCTTCAATTAATTATTCGTTTTAATGAATCTAATTTGCTAATTGCAATTATTACGTTCAAACTAATTAATGTGACCTATAGAAAGAAAATATACAATGAAAAATTCTTAAATATTATCAAATTTATAAGAAATAAATCTTGTTGATTTTGTGTTCTACAACTTATTATCCGTTCTATTATAAACATATTTTTACACTTCCAATTATTATGCTCAAAATGATGAATGTAAATATAAAATATTAGACAAAATAGTAAATTTAATCAAATTTAGAGAAACAAGTCTTAATGATTTTGTGTTTTTCAACTTAGTATTAGTTTTAATATATATCTATTTATATAATTGAAATTATTATGTTAAAATGATCAATATGTAGCCATTGGATGTAACGTTTTGAATGAAAAATTTAAGAATTCTTGTAAACAATAAAATGTGTAAGAAACAGGTCTTAATGATTTTGTGTTCTTCAACTTATTATCAATTTTATCAAGAATCTAATTCAATAATTGCAATTATTATGCGTAAATTAATCAATGTAGCCTTTACATCTAATATATTTAATGAAAAATTACAAAATTCTTGAAAATTATCAAATTTATATAAACAAGTGGTGTTTTGCATTCTTCAGCTATTATGAATCTATATTTATAATTTCAATTATTATTCTCAAAATAATCAATGTAGCCTTTAGATGCAATGACTTCAATGAAAAATTGTAGAATTCTTGAAAATTACCAAAATTATAAGAAACAAGTCTTATTGATTTTGTGTTCGTTTTATAATGAATTTGTTACACTTGCAATTCTTATTCACAAAATAATCACCTTAACATACATACAACGTCTTCAATGAAAACAAAAATTTAGATTTCAAGAAAATAATTCACAAAAAAGAAAACATGACTTATTGATTTTGTATTCTTCAAAAGTCGTTATTCGTTTTATTATAAATCTGGTGCTAAAATTGCAATTAACTCCTCGAAATGGTTATGCATTGCTAATGATTAATTATAGACTATGCACAAAAAGTTTCATAACATCTAGATAATTACAAAGAATTGTTTCGTTTTACACAAGAATTCTTGTAAATTAACGAATCTTAGTGAATGTACAGAAACACTACATAATTATAAGATCAATTTATTAATTTTGTTTTGTTAATTTTATTTTATGTTACAAGAAATGGTTATCCAAAAACTATGATTGTAAAATATGCTTACAAATTATTAATTAACAATATCTAAATAAACGTAAAGATTGCTTTTTTTACATTACTTCTTGATGTTAACAACGGCTTCACAATGAAATTTTTGGAAACAGAAAAGAATATAATCGTTTATAAACATTTAAAAAGCTGCATTCAATTTGATTACAATTGTAACAATAAGATGGGGCAACTCTAGGTAGAGTAGTTAAAAGTCCCTGCATCACATAAATTAGGTGCGAAATGGTGCTGGTTCGAACCCCACCGTGGACCGATTCTTCCGGCATTTACCGATCAGCAAATCGTTTATAAACACCGTAAAAACTGCATTCAATGTTTAATTACAATTGTAACAATGAGATGGGACAACTTTAGGCCGAGTGGTTAAAAGTCCCTGCACCACAAAAATCTGGTGCGAAATGGTGCTGGTTCGAATCCAACTGCTGATGGATTTTTCCGACATTTACCGATCAGCAAATTAAGGTAGTAGTGAGGCTAATAAAGATTTAAAACTTCTGAAATAGGGCCGTAACCATTATATAAAAAAGTCTATTTTCATACTTGCAATTATTATTCTCAAAATGTGTATAATAATCAATCTGCACTACATATTTCGTAATACCTGAATACATTGAAACAATTACAAAATAATCAGTTGTTTGCACATGATTCTTTGATCTCAAATTGAAAAAGTTTACAAAAGGTATACAACAAAAAAAAAACTAGAATCGTGTGAAAATGGACAAAAGCATAGAATCAAATAAAATAGATCTAAAAAGAAGAAAATGGCTTGAAAAATAGTAAAATTGATGTTAAAATAAGGAAATTCATCTCGAAAGTAGAGAATTCAACTCAAAATAAGAAAATTGATCTCAAAATAAAATTATATTAAATTCATTCAATAAACAATTGTAGAATTCTGGAAAACAAACAAATGTAAAAAAAGAAAAAGTCTTTCAAAAATTTAAATAAAAAGTCTATTATTAATTCAAATTATCAATTGAATTTTTGTTAAATTATTGTAATTAGTTTATGATGAATATAATTATTAATAAATGTAGACATTAGTAAATAATTAACTAACAATCATTAAAAAGCACATTATTTTTACATTATTTTATTTGGAAAACGAATAAGATCAAGTTGTATTGTATGTGTTAAACGAAAACTATTTGTTTTTCAATTAACGTATTACATTTGTTTTAATAAATTATTGCTGTCAGTTTGCATGTAATAAATTAGTTAATACTAAATGTTAACTGTGCACTAAATAATGAATAACAAATGAAGAAACTGTCATATGCAAATAAATACAAACATTCGTTTATTTTAAGAGTTTGTTGCTTGATCAAAAAATATCACCACAGACAAAATTCCAATTAAATTTCATTTACATGAAATTCATTCATATGAAAAGTGAATTGAAAAAATTAGATAAAGTTTTTTTTGTAACTTTGTTACAGTCAAATGTTACAAACTGGTAGAAAATATGGAATATCGTACAAAAAAAAATGACAGTTTTACGTTAATTTTATAACGAATAAATATATAGTTGAATCGAATTATGTTTTCATAATCAGCTGAAAAGTAACTAAAACCATATTAAACGAAGTTCAATATTGCTGAAAATTTAGTAGTTGTGAATAAATATGAAGTTACTTCAATTAGAAGATTTTGTTACGAGCAGTAAAAATCACATTTAGTACACTAAAAAATACAATATAATTAAGTAAACAATACATCAACGTATTAAAAATAAATAAAGTAATTATTAAAAGTAGCTGACTTATTTATAATTCTCAGAGTTGAATTCTAAAGTGCTTGTGCTATAATGATTTACTTCGCCTTGTAATTTTATTTAGTAACCATGGATATGAATATCAGATTTCAAATTTAGTATACTAAATTATTGGAAAAAAGTATGTATACCTATACCTCGCTATACGGCCCCTCTTTATACGACATTTCGCTATTACGGCTCTCTTGAATTAAGGCATGTTTTCGATTTACGGCCTAAAATGTTTCGCTATAATGGCAAAAACAAACCTTTTTTCGATATCGATATATCTACATGTTGCCAATATTGCGCAAGCGCAATAATTGATTCCTTATACGGCTTGTCGCTTTGCGGCCAAGTTACATGGAACATATCTAGGCCGTAAAGCGAGGTATGGGTGAATTACTAATGCAAATGCAGTTCAAGCTACAAAGATGCATAAAAATAGGTAAAGTAGTTGCTACTAGTAAAAATACTTGTTATCACTTAAGTTACACTCAAAAAAAGTAGCCGAATTATGTACAACTCTCAAAGTAGATTAAAAGTGCTTGAATATCAAATGTTTTACTTATTGTTTACATTACTTCTAAGTAGTAACCACGGATATATGCATCAGATAAAAATGAAATAAAAAAAAGTACGTCAAATTTCAAATTTAGTATACTAAATTCATAAATAGATATTCGGCATTAAAATATTTTTAATTAGTAAACGCAGCTGATGAAATTGAAATTTGTAAGAAAAGTGCATAAGAATTTCAAATTCAGTAAAGGTACTGAAAGAAATGCAATTTCGTACAATTTCTATTACTAATTCATAATTGCTCATTTTGGATCAAATATCACTTAAACAATGAGTTTTCCAATTCGAAAATCGTGAAGTAATCTAAATACTTAGAAATTATTTTAATAAATTGAAAAAAAAAATCATAATTATTGATTGAAGCTCGGGTGACTCGGGGATGCTAAACCCGTATCAGTCTATGTAGACTGACCCCTGAGGGTGAGTGGAAATACAGTTAGAACAAGTAACATTTGGACAAAGCAAAGTAACAAAGTAAAGTAAATTTATGTTGAAGAAGTTCCGAAACTGGATGACAAAAAATGTGATTAAGATAAATACATAAGTAAAGTGATGTTGTGTTTAGTTACTACTAATCTTATTGTATTAATTGCTACTAATGTAATTGATTAATAAGATTTGTTTCGATTTAAAGTGAGATCTCTGTTACGAAATCTTCAATGCAAATTATTCATCAGTTTTAATGAGTGTTTTCTTTGTGAATCTACCTTAAAAGGATTTACATTGCAATTTTTATAGTTCAGTAACTTTTCAAATTTAGGAGATTTACACGTTATAAATGAATTGTGTATCCATATTTTGTTACTTGTCAAGTTACACATTTGCTACACTTGCAACTAGTGGATAGTAAAGACGTTTTTATATGATTTGAAATTACTTGGCAATTATTGAGAATAGATACATTAAAATATTCAAATTGTACAGAATTAAGCCATAAAATCACAAATACTTATTCGTGTAACTTCATCAGTAAATGATTTTATGGAAATGTTTAATTTGATATAAATCAACAAAATTAATGTACTTGAGAATATAATTGAGGATTAAAGTAAAACTAATAGAGGATTTAAATGATACTTTGTGTTAATACATTTAATTTTATGTTAAATTTGACAACTCGTTACTTGTGAAATGACTTGTTGCAGTACAAAATCACCGCAATACGCATACATAATTCAAATGAACAATATTTGAATATATGTTATACATATAACACGGTTTGTGATACATTTATTTCTTGTTTACTTATTCTTTGCCAAGTTACTTGCAATTATATACATTATGTTCAGAATTTATAAAAATTACTTGTGGAGAATGGATAAATTATCAAGAGATACCATCATAAGTTTATGTAATATATTATTGTTTGTTACATTGAATAATTTGCATAATAAAAGAATGTTACTTGTTACTTGCCAATTATACAAATAGTCAATAATGAATTATTAGGTTCGTGGTATAAATTGGTAATCACCGATAATTTTGTCATACTTGTCAAGTAATTTGACAAGTAATAATAAAAATGAATCATATGTAGCACAAGCATGTGTCAAATACAAAAACTTTTTAATTTAAAAAAAATGTAAACAATTGACAAACATATATTTATTTTGTTATTAAAATAATGTTACTTGTCACTTGACAATTATAAAAATACAAGTGTTATGTACAGATTTTATATGTAGTAAATATAACATATGTTTCTCATAAGAAATATTTTGCGTACACACACTTACTCAAATAGAAAATTACATAAAACTTGAGCAAATATTTGTAATTGCAATTTCAGAATCAAATCATATTTTGTGTACAAGTATCCACCAAATTGAAGAAATATAGTAAACAATACCTAATCACAGATTATTTTATATGAGTATCAGAAATACGATTACTTGTCATGTTACTTGTCATGTTACTCACATGAAGTATATAGTGTTTTTGTCAAAACTACTAAAAATTAATAATAATACTGAAAAAAATATTGCAAAACTAAGATGATTTGTATATCCAATTTATGTCACTTGTCAAATTACTTGTCATTATTATTTACATTTTGCACAAGAACTTAAAAAATGACTACGTAAACTTGTTTTTTTTTGTATGTTTATTCTGATACTTGTCAAGTTACTTTTAATTATTTAAATTAAACATATTTTATACAAATATTGTCAACTATTATATTGTAAACAATTAATAGAAATTATCAATAATTAATATATTGCATGAAACACAGATTATTTTATTGATTCATTCAAATTCAAATACTTGCTAATTATACAAGTTAACATAAACACTGCAAGTTAATAATGTTATTTGTAATTACTTGGCAAGTAAAGAATTACGATTTAATTATCTAGTGAAATACTGATATACATTTACTTGGATGAAGCTCGACGAAATTGATTATATCCAAATTGTGTTACTTGCTACTTGCCAATTATACAAATGAATCTTAATTAACTTTCACCAAATATTTATCAAATACTATAACTTAATAGTATTGATTTAAATTACTTGGCAAGTAAAGAATTACGATTTAATTATCTAGTGAAATACTCATATGTATTTACTTAGATGAATCTTGACATAATTGATTATATTCAAATTGAGCTACTTGCTGATTAAACAAATAAATCACACTTAATTAACACCACACAAATATCAAACACTAGAAGTTAATATTAATTGAAATTACTTGGCAAGTAGTCGATTTCGATTAAATTATCAACATAAATCATATGGTTTAACTTGGATCAAGGAACTCAACGTAATTGATTATATCCAAATTTTGTTACTTGCCAATTATACAAATGAATTATAATTAACTTTCACCAAATATTTATCAAATACTATAAGTTAATAGTATTAATTGAAATTACTTGGCAAGTAAAGAATTACGATTTAATTATCTAGTGAAATACTGATATGTATTTATTTGGATGAGGCTCGACGTAATTGATTATATCCAAATTGTGCTACATGCTAATTAAACAAATGAATAATACTTCATTAACACCAAACATATATCAAACACTAGAAGTTAATATTAATTGAAATTACTTAGCAAGTAGTCGATTTCGATTAAATTATCAACATAAATCATATGGTTTTACTTGGATCAAGGAACTCGACGTAATTGATTATATCCAAATTTTGTTACTTGCTACTTGCCAATTATACAAATGAATTATAATTAACTTTCACCAAATATTTATCAAATACTATAAGTTAATAGTATTGATTTAAATTACTTGGCAAGTAAAGAATTACGATTTAATTATCTAGTGAAATACTCATATGTATTTACTTGGATGAATCTTGACATAATTGATTATATCCAAATTGAGCTACTTGCTGATTAAACAAATAAATCACACTTAATTAACATCAAACATATATCAAACACTAGAAGTTAATATCAATTGAAATTACTTGGCAAGTAGCCGATTTCGATTAAATTATCAACATAAATAACGATATGGTTTTACTTGGATCAAGAAGCTCGTCGTAATTGATTGCATCCAAATTAAGTTACTTGCTACTTGCCAATTATACAAATGCTCCTTGATAAACTTTCACCATATATTTATCAAATGTTATAAGTTAATAATATGAATTGAAATAACTTGTCAAGTAGTGAAGATTACAATTTAATTATCAACTGAATTAATAATGCGGTTTCACTCGAAGTAATTGATTGATTGATTATTATTCAATAAAGCGAGGATCTAATTAAAGGTTGCACAAAGCGCGGAGAGTGAATAAGTGATGATCGATTTGAGAATTGGAGGAAGGAGAATACCTCGATGACGGATCGAAGAAGTTGCAAAGACAATGCAGACAAGATTAGACGGCAATTAAAATCGGGCGTACAGCGACGACGATGATGATGATGATGAAGATGAGGGTGATTTGGTCTTCGGATTTTCAGGATGCGGTCGGCATTAAGCAGGCGGTCATTAAGGCCGTAATGAAATCGCTGCGAGGATAAATGGCGAATATTATTATCATTATTATCGTGATTACGTCGGACCCATTAATATGGGTGGTTGTTGGGTCGGATCAGACTCGGTGGAAGGAGAGAAAGAGAGATGCGAGTGTGTGTATGGTGTATGGTACGTGTGTGTGCATGTAGTGAGTAAGTACGTACGTTTGTGTACGAGTGCGAGCACTAGGTCAGGTCATTGCACCTAAACACACTGCCTTCCTGCTATATCATCGTCCGATCCGGACCTTACACAACACACACACACACACTACCTGAACAAAAATAAATACGATGATCATCAACCTCAGGTCTGAATGCGCTCCGCGCATTGTTTCTTTTTTCATCAAATAAATTAACAGCAATAATTAAACACAATCTCCTCTTCGGCAAATTCTCTTTTTTTCTTCATTTCGGTGTTGTTGTTGTTTGTGTATTAACTACTGAGCGTTTGCATTCGTGTTACGCAATTGGTTTTCCGCATTTGGTATGCGCTTTTGCTGGTGGTGTGCGTCGTTGTTGTGTGTTATGCGCGGCTCTCGCAAAGAGAGAACCCGATGGTCAATATAATGTAATATAAGAATAGCGTCGGCCGGTTGGAAGAAAGTAAAAGCAGCCTCGTAACCCCGGCAACTTTCTCCAGGGGTGAATACACTCGCAGCGGACTGAATAATTAGCAAACATCTCGTATCTAATTATCGGCTCAGGATTTGCATTTACTACACAGCACACGGGAGTCATAATCGTGTCATTGTACCCTGGCGTTGGATGGATGGATGGATGGATGGTGATGATGATGGGTGAGAAGCAGAAGCTGAATCGGCCGATAATCCAGAAACCCATCCATCCATCTGCATTACGACATTATCCATCTGCGTTAAAGCACTTTCGATAATAAACACGTCTTCTTATGTAGCTTTCATTTATCACGCATCTATTAACGTAATTTGAGACGTTTACTAATTGATATTCACGTGTAGGTGCAATTGCAAGAACTTAACAATTTCAAGAGGATTGAAATGCTTCAAAGTACTATTTCCACATGATCAATACCCAAATTGAAACTCACTTTTTGTATTGTACTTTTTACGACATATTGAACTAAATAAAAGGTTTATTAAGAAGAAAAAGAGATAAATCTGTTTAATTTCAAAATTAAAGAGGTGTACACGAATCAATTATCATAATTTGCGAAGTTTACTAAATGATCTTCAAGTATAGGTGTAACATCATAACAATTTCAAGAGGATTGTAATGTTAGATTTACTATTTCCACTTGAAATGAACCCAAAAATGCCTAACATTTTCTATTTTCTCTTGAAATTAACCCATTAATGCTCAACATTTTACTATTAGCTCTTGAAATTAACCCATCAATACCCAAAATGAAATTATTGCTTTTTATTGTTATACAACAAAAATCTGTTTAATTTCAAAATTAAAGAGCTGTAAACGCATCAATTAGTGTAATTTGCGAAGTTTACTAAATGATCTTCACGTATAGATGTAACATCATAACAATTTCAAGAGAATTGTAATGTTAGATTTACTATTTCAACTTGAAATTAACCCAAAAATGCCCAACATTTTCTATTTTCTCTTGAAATTAACCCAAAAATGCCCAACATTTTCTATTTTCTCTTGAAATTAACCCATTAATGCCCAACATTTTACTATTACCTCTTGAAATTAACCCATCAATACCCAAAATGAAATTATTGCTTTTTATTGTTATACAACATAAGTAAACTATTTTTTAGGAAAAAGAGATAAATCTGTGTAATTTCAAAATTAAAGGAGTGTACACGTATCTATTAACGTAATTTGCGAAGTTTACTAATTGATCTTCTCCTATAGTTGTAACATCATAACAATTTCAAGAGGATTATAATGTTAGATTCACTATTTCCACTTGAAATTAACTCATCAATGCCCAACATTTTCTATTTCTACTTGAAATTAACTCATCAATGCCCAACATTTTACTATTTCCTCTTGAAATTAACTCATCAAAGCCAATCGTTTATTATAAACCTTAAACCGTTAAGAAAAAAAAAACATGTTTTAATTCAAAATTAAACCGGTGTACACAGCTGTGCACTAAATGTACTTATTACAAATACAAATGTTCATAAAAAAATACTCCACTGACAATGTTTTCTCTAAATATCATTGCACACCAGTCGCACTTTGAAAAACATAATTATCAACAATATTATTTGTTTGTCTATAAAACTAAACGTATACGTTATTGTGCGTTGGATCGCCAAGATAATCAAACTGCAGTATCTGAATTAAAATATAAACTAACACTAATATACCTATTTTTGTTTTAAATTTTTGAAAATCTATTTGGAAGTTGTGTGGAAGATTTTGATCACCATTTTATGCAAGGAAGTATGCAGCATGCTTATCAAAAAATTACTTGAAGAATTTTAACTAATAGTATCACACCTAATGAAACAGTTCAACTGTACATTTTAGTACAAACAAATTAGTTATAAGCAAATTTTATTTTCCGAAGGTCACTAATTTTGAAACAAATAATTGCTTTGAAAGAAACACAACAAAACGTTAATGGGTTAACTATACATAGTTAACTTGTAACAGAAAATTTGAGATGAACCAACAAAGAGGTCCACACCAATTGTAAGTTAATTTGGGACAGTTTAGACAATAAGTCACTTTAGGATAGCTTCAAACTTGTAGCTCATTAATAACTAAATAAATTAGAAAAAAAAAACGAAAGGATAAGCAAGATGTTATTAAAAAAAGCTGGTGAAAATTCAGAAATATTAGAAACTTAGAAGGTTCTAAATTTTACACAAGTTGACGTAAATTTTATAAACATCAACATTAATAGACAAATTTGCCATAAATTGTAATTCATATCCGTTAATGCGTTTTGTTAGATTTCATAACCATACTTTCTTAGTCACAAATGTGAGCAATAATCGACATAAGATTTACAAATTATAGATTAATTATGTATCTAAATCATTTGTCAAGTGACCATTATGCAAACTTGTTCTACTTAAAAAAGCAAATAGAATTTATGAAAGGCGTTCTTATATGATTTGAACAAACTTGGCAAGTAGCGAATATTGAGAAAAGGAGTTAAACAAGTAACTAAATCACAAATACAACTATTAGAAAAGTAATGCCAGTTTTGCATGTAATTTTACTTATACATTATATAGTGTAATTTCATATATTTTTTACAAATTGAAAAGAAAGGATTTATAATCAACAAAAAAAGAAAATATAATTAATAACTATTCTTATACTCATAATACATTCAACATAGAAAACATCAACCTTCAAACTCGTAATACTATGGTGAATGATCATTGAGTAATAGTTATTGATACTTAGAGTAATTGATACTTATGTAACTTTTAAAGATATTGATGATATTTTTATTTAACTTTACTCATAATTACGATAAATTATGAAAGAGTCATATCATTCAAAACATGAATAAATTGTTATATTAATACAGTATATCATTTTTTTTTGTTAAAAAACATCGACAATTTCCTAAAACGTGAGAAATACGCACGTTAAATTTGAGATGTAAAAAAACTTTTAAAGACTTTGATATTTCTTTAACTTTAGTCATCATTACGATAAATTATGAAAGATTTGTAATTGAAATTCAACTCATATCATTCAAAATATGAATAAATTGTTATAATAAACAAGACTTGGTACTAGTTTTGTGTTAAAAAACATCGATAATTTCTTAAAACGTGTGAAATACTTGCATTAAATTTACGAAACATATTAAAATGAAGAATTTCAATTAAATTAATTGTAACACATGTAACTTTTAAAGACTTTGATATTTCTTGGACTTTAGTTATAATTACGATAAAATTTGATAGATCTGTAGACGAAATTCAACTTCATTTGGTACATGATAAAAATTCAAATATTACACCAATGTAAGGATGATTAAAGTGGATATGAATAGAAGGTAAAATTTGGAAATAATAGAAACATCTAACATTATACCTTGTTCATCAAAAAACTTCAATAACATCATCGACACTAATAACTAATTAGCTACTCGAGAATTACTATAAAACTTCGTAAAATTTGTATATAAAGACAAATATCGACAAATTTTGAAAATTTCACAATTTATATATGATTCAACAATAAAATTGCTGCATGAAAACGAGACTTGGTAAAATTTTGAAATAAACTGAAAAATCAACAATTTCTTGCAATTTTATTGAAAATTCATACAGAATATACTATGAGAATATAAATTCAAATATTTCAAGCCTTAAGATAGACAGAATCTAAAAATTTTATACATTAATAAGCTCAGAAGATTTATGAAACACGAAAAACATCAATGATTTGCTAAAACTTTCCTGATATTAACTTCAAGTTTATACAAAACGACCTTGCACTAAACTCATTAAAAGTTTAATTATTTAGAAGAAAAATATTACATTTCACTGATGAAATTATAATAAAACTTTCGGACATATTTAAGTAAAATTTTTCATTTTGAACAAAACACATTCAAGAGAATTAAAAATCGTTATGGGAAAATATTGATATTATGCTAACACTTTGCATATAATTGCATAAAATCTAAAAATATCATTAGACGCATTTCAACTAAACAAATTCAAGTTCAGAAACAATCTCTATATTAATAAAACCAGGTAGATTTTTTCAAGATATTATACTTTTTCGTTTTCTTTTAATTCAAAAGATTTTGGTAAACAATAATTGTTGTATCTAACGAATACATATCATAAAACGCATATTTCAACAGTTAAAATTTGTTATATTGACGAATTCGATCGATAAAATTTGTAAAAAAATCCATTATTAACACTTTATTTGTAAAGTAAGTTATGTTTATATTAAATCTTGTGTGAAACTGAGACGTCTTCAGATAAAAGATATTGTGTTAAATTGAGGAATGTAATGTTAAAATGTGTATATGAGTTTTGAGTAAGTATGTAAAGCAACTCTAAACAATTTATTATAAACTTATTACATTAACATTACACAGAATACACAAATTTGTATATAACAGATCATATGGTAACAGAAAGAAACAAACAAAAAAGGTTATATTAATTATTAATAATTTCAGAATCGTCTATTTCGATAACAACGAAAACATGTGGAAATGTTGTAATATTTTGATGAAAATAAAAGAGGAAGTACCATTCATATCTTGAGATTTCAAAGATAATATAATATTTTTATGTAATAAAAAATATGGAGTAAATTAGAATTTGACAAAAAAACTCTCATATTGTATTCAATTATATAAATAGAAATTATCAAATGACCAATAATGGTTGATTATTAACAAATATAAACAATAATGTGTACGATTTTGAAAACTTTCAAGAAATTTGAATATAATCATGTATATTTGAAAAGATTATTCTGTCGAAGAGTAAATAAAACAAGTATACCCATACCTCGCTATACGGCATTTCGCTATAACGGCCGTCTTAAATTAAGGCACGTTTTCGATTTACGGCCTTAAATGTTTCGTTATAATTCAAACAAAACTTTTCTTATATGTCGATATATCAACATGTTGCCAACGATTTATAGTTACCAAAAAAATTGAGTTAAAATTTCTTAGCAAAACAAACGGAATTGTGAAACTTAATTATAAAAAAAATATGTATAAATAGAAGAACAAATTATTTTTTGATAATAAGAATGCGATCTTTCGAGATGCAGCTTCTATTGTATGCATTAATTAGTGTGTTGATTTAAAAATATTTAAGTTGGTACGAGTTGGTAACTTTCGCAATCTGTCAAATTGATTGTTGCACAAATGTATTGTCAAACGCTTGTTTCATACTTCGAAACATCCCTAATATGGATGATTTTTTTATCATTTTTATATGAAATTAGAATATATGGGGAAAGATTATTTTTGAAGAGCTTCAATTGCGTGAAATGCGATTACTAAATTTAAATAGTTACTTTTATCATTTATGTTGGTAATATTTCCAACACGTGAAACTATTTTTTACTCAAATGTATTGATAATTCTTAGAAACGAATTATTATTTTAACTTTTATGAATTCAGATAATTTAATTCAAAACATTCATAAAAAGAAGAGTAAACTATATTTTCATAAGTAAATTTGATTGTATTTATTCTGGGGAATAACAAATTAATGTGTTGACTTATAATATTTTATGTTGGTACGAGTTGGTAACTTTGGCAATCTGTCAAATTACTTGTCATTTGATTATTTCACAGCGAAATTGAACACGAAAAAATGAACTTCGAGAAAACATGGTTTTCTTCTTGAAAATGCAAATTTTATTTGCAAATGAATCTTTTTTTTAAATTTCAGTTAATTATCTCATTGATTGATAGATGGCGTATCAAATCATCCCATTCGTTGTTGTGGATGCACAATCCCGAAAACAATGGCAGAAAAGCGGCGTGGCTGCGCAAAATGGCGGAAGATAGCTTAGCTAGAAGATTAATATTATCGAGGTTGACCCATTTCACGGCGAGTGCATTCAGCCAGCGACCACACAGGTTCTTCACCTCGCGGTCATCCGCGTGCACTCCCCCTGCTGCACTAACGCGAACCATCCTCGACGGCTCCGCTTTGTCAATTACCACTCCACCACGAAACCATCCTAACTCATAACACATTACTACACACACATCTACACACCCGACTACCACGTTCGATTCATTCAGAACGTTCGGAAGAGGAAGCCCACTGGAGAAAAGAATTACACTACAGCCCACGAACTCCGGCAATCAGCATACATTAATTGAGACACCGAGGGGGCAAGCAGTCGTCTTCGTCAATCAAAATCTTACCTCATCATTACTACGCATTGCTTGAGATAAAACTTGATTTAAACAGTTTAGATTTAGTATGAAGTAGTAAGTAGTATAAAGTAAAACTTATTTTGCATGAGATCTTCACGAAGATACTGGACTAATTTTAATAGGTTTCAACTTGGTATGAAGTAAAGTATAGAGTAACACTCAATTTGCAAGCGATCTTCACGAAGATACTGGACTAACTTTAATAAGCTTCAACTTAGTATGAACTAAACTATAGAGTAAAACTAATTTTGCAAGCGATCTTCTCGAAGATACTGGACTAACTTTAATAAGTTTCAACTTAGTATGAACTAAACTATAGAGTAAAACTAATTTTGCAAGCGATCTTCACGAAGATACTGGACTAACTTTAATAAGTTTCAACTTAGTATGAACTAAACTATAGAGTAAAACTCATTTTGCAAGCGATCTTCACGAAGATACTGGACTAATTTTAATAAGTTTCAACTTGGTATGAAGTAAAGTATAGAGTAAAACTAATTTTGCAAGCGATCTTCACGAAGATACTGGACTAACTTTAATAAGCTTCAACTTAGTATGAACTAAACTATAGAGTAAAACTTATTTTTCAAGAGATCTTCACGAAGATACTGGACTAATACATCAAGTACAAGAGTTATAAGACAAGAAAGATATATATTTTAGCTAGAAGTAGACTAAAATTGCATACATCTATGCTCAAATATAAAGTCGTTTAGGAGGCGACTAGTTGGAAAGATACAATCGACAATTGTATTAATATATTACTACAAAATTATTGGCAATAAACCAAGTTTTAGATGTTTTCATTTTAATACTAAATGCTATAGAAAAAACTCATTCAGCAAGCTCCAATCAATAATTTGATGTGTTTCATGAATTTTATTTTATAGTTTTTGATGGTATAAAAAGTTTCACTTTCGTACATACAAAATGCTATACAGAAAAAGTCACGTAGTAAAAGATATTTACGAAGTAACTGATCCATGTGTTAAAATAGAAATTAAAGAATCTAAACTATATATGTATCAAGTATGAAACATAAATCGCAGAAAATATATGTTTTTCTTTTAATTGACTCAAAATATCAAATTGAAAATCTTCGTATAAAATTGTAAAAAGATTGCCAATGGAGAAATAAAAAGGGTAATTAGAAAAAAGTAATCAACAATTATATTTCATTACTAAGTTTGTTTAAAATATACCAAGTTTTAGATGATTTAAAGCGTTTCAATTTAGTACTTACTAAATGTTTTATAGTAAAACTCAATATTGTAATATAAAAAAATATGAATTCTTTTTAGATATAAATTGGCTGCAAATAGAAAAAACAACTAAGTGTAAATGTAGAAGAAAACAAGAGTGGTGAAAGGATAGTAGGAAACTAAGAATTTATATGTTTAAGATAGTAGTACAGAAAATGTTTCTGATCAAAAATAATTTGAAATTTCAAGAACTTCACAATGCTAGGTTGTTTGAAACTAATAGATTTATATAAACATTTACATTTACATAAAGATTTACATAATCATAAATGAAATGAACCAAGATTTCAAAAAGTTTCAATTTAGTACGAACTGAATAATACACAACGAAACTGATTATATTAACATTCTTCAGGAAGATGTAAGGCTTCTACATCCAAGTTTTCTATAGTTCAAAAAGTTTCAATT
>JAFMTC010000158.1:529702-563811 GCA_018845635.1 Nicrophorus orbicollis
CTGAATTCATAATTCTGAAAGGGTTTCTGAAGATAACAATATCTTTAACAATATGAAACTCCTCTTCTGAATCCCAACTAAGTTACTAAAGATTTCAATCTTTATATCCGGCAGAACAAAACAGCACATCTCATAATAATGGAACTGAATTCATAATTCTGAAAGAGTTACTGAAGAAAACAATATCTTTAAGAATATCAAAACTCGTCTTCTAAATCACAACAAAGTTACTAAAGAGTTCAATCTTTATATCCGGCAGAACAAAACAACATATCTTATAGTAATGGAATTGAATTGATAATTCTTAAAGAGTTACAGAAGAAAACAATGTCTTTAACAATATCAAAACTCGTCTTCTAAATCACAACAAAGTTACTAAAGAGTTCAATCTTTATATCCGGCAGAACAAAACTGCACATCTCATAATAATGGAACTGAATTCATAATTCTGAAAGTGTTACAGAAGTAAACAATATCTTTAATAATATGAAACTCCTCTTCTAAATCCCAACAAAGTTACTGAAGAGTTCAATCTTTATATCCGGCAGAACAAAACAGCACATCTCATAGTAATGGAACTGAATTCATAATTCTGAAAGAGTTACTGAAGAAAACAATATCTTTAACAATATGAAACTCCTCTTCTACATCCCAACAAAGTTACTAAAGTGTTCAATCTTTATATTCGGCAGAACAAAATAGCACATCTTATACTAATGAAACTAAATTCATAATTCTGAAAGAGTTACTGAAGAAAACATTATCTTTAAGAATATCAAAACTCGTCTTCTAAATCCCAACAAAGTTACTAAAGAGTTTAATCTTTATATCAGAACAGAACAGCACAAATTCATATTAATCGAACTTTATTCAGTGATCAACAAATGGTTAAAGCAGAAGACAATAATAATATTCAACTATCAGAATCTCCACTCAATTTAACGTAAAGAAGGATATTTCAATTCTCATCAGCAAAAGTGAATACTTTAGAATCAATTTTATGTTTCGTTAACTTTAATTGTCATCAATTTAGTTTAATCAAAACGGAACAGCAAATCTTATAATAACAGAACTGAATTCATAATTCTCAAAGAGTTACGGACTAAAACAATGTCTTTAATAATTAGAAACTCCTCTTCTACATACCAACTAAGTTACTAAAGAGTTAAATCAGAAGAAAATAGTACGTCACAAAAGGTGTCTACAGTAGAATACATTAGTTTTTTTTAGTTACCATTCTTTACTGTTACATCTAATAGAATGGAACAGAACATACGATAATAATCGAACTTTATGAAAAAAGAAACGTGAAAGATTTGCAGAAGAAAATAATATCTTGATCAATCTCAATCTCCTCTTCAAAATCCCAACAAAATTACTACCATTTACCTTCACATAAATAATACTTTATAGTCAACTTTATTTTTTCATCACCTTTTTTCATCAAGGATATACCAATTCTTCTCAGCAAAAGTGAATATTTAAGTTTTATGTTTCATTATCTTTCATTATAATTAACGAAATAGCAGATTTTCATAAAAACTAAACTTTATTCAATAATTATGAAAAATTTCCAACAATATCTCAAATAATATCCCAACTAGATAACAACCATATAACTTCATATCAATTTCGCAGAATACTTTTCACTATTATAGAACGGACATTTCAATTCGTCTCAACCAAAAATGAAAACGTAATTAAATTTACCGTTAATAAATCTTTCCAACATTTTGATGGAACATTAGATACTCATAACAATCAGACTTTACTCAACAACAATGAAAGAGTTACACACAGAAAATAATGTTAATCTGGTCATCAACATTCCAACTGAGTTACCGAAAATCTGCAGTAGAAGAAAATAGTACATCACGAATGGTGAATACTGGAGTATTAATTGTATTTTTAGTTATTATTCGTTAAAATGACATCAAGCAGAATAGAACAGCACATATTCATAATAATCAGACTTTATTCAATAACAATGAAAGAGTTACACAAGAAAATGATATCTTGAACAATCTTAATCTCGTCTTCAAAATCACAAGTAAGCTACTTGTGAGTTACAGTAGCTTAAAACAAATTGATAACGTCAATTTTGCATTTAGTTACCATTCGTTATTCTTATATTATAAGAGCATATACTCATAATAAACTGACTTTTGCGTCATCACTCATTATCATTAATTCCTTTATTTTAGATAATGACACAGCAGTTCGTTGAACTCTTTAATCAATACTTCTTTTACCTCTTACTTTTTTTTCTCTACAAATTATGCCAATTAATGAATCTATTCTAAACGCGCATTAGAAATACCGAATTTATAATATCCGTTTATTCAACGAAATAATGGATTTAATTTGAAGTCGATGAACTTCATTTTTGTATAGATTTTTGTATAATTCGATTTTGCTTCGAACGTGGCGCATATATAAATCATCTCTATTAGCATACATAGTTAAGAATGTTTTTAAAAGAAGTGATCAATCATGAAAAGCGTAATTTCAATTCAAAATCTGTAAGTTTTTATTGAATCTTAATTCAAACTCAGTATTTTGAAAAGAATTGATCATTTACAATTCAAAATATGCAATGAAAGTACATAAATAATTTGAATAACGTACTGAAAATAATCAGAGAATTTTCAAAAATATAACTAAATTATCAATGAAATTGATTGAAATTTTGGAAGCAACAAACTTAATTTACCATTTTTTTTACTTCAATTTTAGTACAGTACGATTTTGAGCCGAAGCTGGTTTACTAAATGTTGTTTTTTTCGAGAAACAGTGAAAGTAATCAATAATATAGGAGCATCAGCTGAAAATCTAACATGATTTCAGTTCGATATTTTGCAAGAAAGTAAGTTGCTTTCAATGAAAATCTATCAGAAGAAAATTGTTTGTAACACGTTTAAAAAAGCAGTGAATAAGAACAGAAAATGTCACTATCGAATAAAAGTTTTGATTGATTTATTTAAGATTTTAGGAAAAAAGGTCGATTTGAGCCGAAGTTGGGTCACTAAATGTAGATTTTTTCGAAAAATAGTGAAAGTAGTCAGTAATAAATTAGCATCACCTGAAAATCTAACATGATTTCAGTTTGATATTTTGCAAGAAAGCAAGTTGCTTTCAATGAAAACCTATCAGACGAAAATAGTTTGTAACACGTTTAAAAAAGCAGTGAATAAGAACAGAAAAGATCACTATCGAATGTTAATCTAAAAGTTTTGATTGATTTATTTAAGATTTTCGGAAAAAAGGTCGATTTGAGCCGAATTTGGGTCACTAAATGTAGATTTTTTCGAAAAATAGTGAAAGTAGTCAGTAATAAATTAGCATCAACTGAAAATCTAACATGATTTCAGTTTGATATTTTGGAAGAAAGGAAGTTGCTTTCAATGAAAACATATCAACAGAAAATTACTTGCAGAAAGTTTAAAAAAGCAGTGAATAAGATCAAACATAAAAGAGCAACAATTGAATGGAAATCTGCAAGTTTTGATAAAATTATTTAAGGTTTTCGGAAAAATGTTGCTTCCAGTTCCGCCCATTCGGATCGATGTTGAGCGAAGAAAATGGTTAAATGAAACGTCTTCGAGTAGGCATCGCTGGGGGTGTAACACAATCCCGTAGAACTCGATGTTATCATCGCACAAATTGGTTAACATAAAATTTTATGTTACTATTAACGGAGCCCGATCAACGTAACGTCTATCTCCTCTCTCCATCCATTTCGAATGACTTCCTTAATTGCAATATATATACGAAGAAATTAATTGAGATCCATTCACGATCTCACGAATTAATTCCAAAGCAATATTTAATATAATCACTATCCTTTAATCGTAATCTTCGTAGTTTAGCAAATATTAAGGACGTTGATTAAGTGGAAACCGCCGTTGACAAACTCGACGGTTGTTCATCATAATTATAAATAGAAAGAGAGTGCATTATCATAATTGAGCGCGGCTGAAAAAGCAATTGCACAACTGTGGAAGCTGTGCGTAATTAGAATTCAACCGGAGTCGCTTCTTTTTTTGCTGTTGCTGTTCTCTCTTCGTTTCCAACGCGGCCGTACAAATCGATTTGCATGAATGGCTTTCACTGGATAGCATTAATTGTCACAATTAGTGCGAGCCGAGAAAGAGGCAATGCCGTAATCGCGTTACACGCGAAATGTCATCGATCTGTCACATCGTTGAATTGCGGCGACGAAATCCAATCCGAATTCAATCGATTCGAGAAATGAGGAAATCACTTTCCTCCTGCAAAGATTTTTCTACAAGGAATTCTTCTACTCCTACCAAATCGTCGAAAGCAGAATGTTTTACATAAGTGGATTGATGTTGATAGGATAAATTATAGTGAATGTCAAAGAAATGTATCACATACAAAATCACTATCAATAAATTGTTACCTTGCCTTTAAAAAGATGTTACCAAATATTTGTTTTCAACTTATACGAAATCAAAAATATGATTTTCATAATTATATCAACTTTGACGGGTTCTTTTAAATTTGTTGTCATGGGTAATGTCATAGGAGACATATGTCATAAAATTATCAAAATGATTTTACCAAATAATTAATCTACTAATCAAGGAAAACAATGCATTTGTCATAATTACATTATTGACAGATAATGTCAAAATTTTGTATGAAAATATCATTGCAGACATGTATGTCATTTTGAAAACAATGCATTTCTCATAATTATATTATTGACAGATTCTGTCAAAATTTTGTATAATATCATTGGAGACATATATGTCATTTTGAAAACAATGCATTTGTCATAATTATATTATTGACAGATTCTGTCAAAATTTCATATAATATCATTGGAGACATGTATGTCATTTTTGAAACAATGCATTTGTCATAATAACATTATTGACAAATTCTGTCAAAATTTCGTATGATCATATCATTGGAGATACGTATCATCTTTGAAATCAAATCATTTTTCTTTTGTATTTTTTGTATTTGTAATTATATGAAAACTTGGAAAACTTATTAATTCACATAATTATATCAACACAAAATCTATAAGTTTTTATTAAATGTCAATGAAAAATCTGTTTAAATTAACTAATAAAAGTTAGAAAAGAATGCCTTGACAGGTTCTGTCAAATGTTAGTGTGATAGATAAAGTCATAGACATATGTCATAAACCGAGCAAAATGACGTTTACAAAATTTCTAAAAATGTAATCATTTTTACCATATAATTCTTCTACTTATACCAAACCAAAGAAAACAAAATTATTTCTCATAACAATAGTAAGAAAATTTGCAACAATAAAAGTTAATGGTCATAATGAGTTATGAGGAAATGGCTTTATAAATTGATGTGAGATATGAACAATTTCATAGGAGACTTATATTAGAATAACATATCATTGATAATATACATCAACATTATTATAGTCACTCATATTTATCTCTTTATAATACAATTATTAATATATCAATATTCGTAATCATTCAATATATATTTTTATAGACATGTCCAAATATAAAATAATAATAGTTAATGTCAAAGGTCAAATATTTAGTACATTGTAAATGACTATTAACAAATTCATGTATTCACACTATTGCTAAGCAAATATATGATTATATTAAAATTGGCAGGCTCTGTCAAAATTGCCAATAATGGAAGTTAATTAAGAAGACTTGTTATTGTCATGAAATAATGAGAATTACTTTTTATGAATTGATGTGTGATATCATCAATTTCAGAGGAGTTATTTGTAAATACACCCATACCTCGCTATATAGCCGCTCTTTATACGGCATTTCGCTATAACGGCCCTCTTCAATTAAGGCACATTTTCGACTTACGGCCTAAAATGTTACGCTATAGCGGCAACAAAACTTTTTTCCATGTCGATATATCCACATGTTGAGCAAGCGTAATAAACTGATTCATTATACGGCTTTTCGCTTTGCGGCTAAGTTTCGTGGAACGTATCTAGGCCGTAAAGCGAGGTATAGGTGTAATGAGATATGTATTTAAATTATCTCAGTTACATATAATTTTATGTTTAGAGTAATGATATTAAAAAAAATCAATATTCGTAATGATTAAAGATTATATTGACATATCTAAAAAACAATGAAATAATTATTTAAAAAAATGGTCAAAAAGACCTATGGTCAATAGCCCTTTGCAGCAGTGGTAAGAGAAAAAGTCAAAGGTGAAGTATTTGGTACTGTTGTGGCGCCACTGGGTTTGGGAACAACGTGAAGTTGGCAGAGAGATCAAGTGACAGTTATGGAGAGAGTTGAAAGAGAGATTGTAGATTTTCTTCAGGGTGACACAACCGCATATGCTCATATATTCAGCAAATATTTCGTCACTACAAAATTTAAGTAATTTGGATATTAGAATTAGGAAGTGGATAAGCAATCTTCATTTGAAGACCACTTTTTTACATTTACGATTTTCCTACATTAACGGAAAATTTACTTCACGCAGAGAAGTAGATGACGAAGATATAAAACCTGACTCCAAATTTGAAGATTTGCATATTGTAGTACATACTGTGGTGGCTGCAGATGTTAATATTGGGCGTCGAAAACAAGGAAAACACATATCAGGATAGAATTAGATATTTAGAAAGCAGAAATGAAAAATATAAGGTTTCAAACAAAGAATTTGAACAATTTCAAAATTTAGATCAAAATGTCCAAATTTAAAAAAAAAATCCCAATTGAGAAATTCATATAAGAAAAGCAGAAGCGATTATTCATTGGAAGATAAAGTATTGGCTTTTTGCATATTTCAAAAAAGCAGATCATGTTATATATATATTTATCTCAAATTTGCAAATTAGCATCGTTAACAACAATTACAAATTTTCGTAGACAAATAATTATTGATCCTGGTTTAAATGATAATATCTTCAATACACTCCTAATTCTATGTTGCTTGTTTAGCTTGGACGGACTAGCAACATTTAATTGTGGAGAATCGAAAATATCTTTGAAGAAGTTTTTCGATTTACGAATGTTCATCTGAATCTTATTTTATCTCATTTTCTTTCTTTGACCACCACAACTTGGTCCTTTGCCACAACACGTACAATATAATGAAAACGACCAAATATTTCATCTACTAATATGAAGAAACGAAAATATTTTTTTATAATTATATTGACATTGACAGGTTCTGTCAAACTTTCGTATAATGTCATAGAAGATAGTAGTCTGTATGGATTTCATAGACTTATATATATGATAATGTAGCATTGCTAATATTGTTATATTGGTGTCATAAACCATAGTATTAATTGAAAAAAGAATAAATGAATATGACATATTTCGATAATTACCATCAACGGTACGAAGAAAATATTTTACGAAAATAATATAACATTGATAATTTGGATTCAATAAAGTTACAGTTATTATATTCATTAACATGATATTCGTAATCGTTTGAGATATATTTTTTCAATAATTTTATTGACATTGAGATGTAGCTCCGATAACGGATTATTATAAGAATAGATCATATTGTGAAAGACAGACTTGTCATATAATTCGGTGAGTGTGGTGTCGAAAATAATCATAGTAAAAAGAAACATTTGTCAAAATAAGTAACAGAAGTTCAAATCTTCATAGATTTATTGTGAGAAGAAGTTGAAGAAGCAATTTACTTGCAATAAATTTAAAGATAAATTGTCAAATGTTTAATATTTTGGACAAAAACTAGAGTCCTTTGGTCCTGAATAGGCGCAAATTAATATTGTGAAGTAAGTATTTCAACAGCAAAGAATTTCCATTTATGATATTGACACGTTGTTTTTCTCTGAAAACACGTTTTGTGATACACATATGGTTTTTTTTCAGGATGCAATTTACCATTATAGTGTAAAAAATTTACTTATAATAAATTTTAACATAAACTATAGTAGCATTATTTGTTAATGTAATGGTAAATTAAAATGATATCTGCACATAAATCTATGTGAAGCATAAACACTATTTAGTTGGAAAAAGTTTGTGGAATTTCTTGATTTCTGTCGTGAGAAGTTCGATAAAAATAAAATAGCATTCATGAATTTATAATGATTACAGTAAATTATAACATAAATTACTAATAATTATATTTATAATGAAACGTCAAATCAACAATAATTCATGTCAAAGTGGACGTACTTGTCATAATATGACTTTTCATCAATTGATTGTCAAAGGAAACGAGTAACTTTTGTCAAAAAAAAACAAACAAAAGTTCGAATCTACACAGATGTATTGATTTTTATTGTAAGATCGTTAAAATTTGACTAAAGTGAAAGTTACAGTATCACTATTGTTTTATAAGCATTTTCGTTGTTTTTCGAACATTTGATAAAATAATTAGAGATACACTTATTAACACATGTAAAATAACTTTTCTTTTCATTGTTGTCAGAGGTTGTAGTGAAAAAAGCAACATTTGACAAAAAACAACGTTATAAGGATAAAGTGTTGTATCGTTAAAAGTTGAATGGATAGTTAAACTGACAATGTTGGATTACATAAAGTTATCATATTCACCCGCTTAGTATCATCAATAAGATTTGTTAGATACATTGTTAACAATAATTATGAGTTCCAGTTAAAATATAATCAAATAATGATAAAACATTCACATTAAATAAAAAAAAAACGTGATAAAAAAAAGTGATCGAATTTTCAAAGATGTAATGTTTTGTTTCATGAGAAGTTCGATAAATAAAGGCTCGTGTTTTCTTCAAGACAAATTTACCATATTATGAGAAATGCATTAAAAATAATGAAAATTACTGTTGTTTAATTGATGAAATAGATTTAAAATTTTGAGATTTAGATTTTAAAGATGTAATAAAATATAAGAACATTATTCAAATATAAATGAATTACGAAAGTTATACAGATTTGTTCTACTTTTTTTACAATTTATTTAGTTATTTACAACCTGTTACAAGTAGAACATTAAACAACAAATTTGTTGCCTTTACAATTGTCATGCAAATAGAAAATTTTCTTTGAATCATTATAATTAACTTATAATAGGTTAATTAATCAAATCTAAGTGGTAAGTCCAGTATGTTGCACTTTTTGTGTGATTGTATTTCATTTACTAGTAGATTTTTAGCTAGTTTATTTGGAGACTTCCTTAATACCTTTCACTAATATTTGTAATTAACAGTTTCCATTATTTGACACATGTACAATATAAAGTTCTAAATGTGTCAATACATATTATGAAATAATATTGAAACACTTCAATAACAAAGAATTTCCAATGATGATGATATTGAGACTTATTTATTTTCTTGGAACTTATCTTATAATGATGTAACATTAAAAGTTGATTTTTTTGATTGATAATTGTAATTTTTGGAAAATTTTCTTATAACAATGTCATTGAAATCACCCTTAGTTTAATTTAGGAGTGGTATGATTATATATAAAGATTCATACATTTATCAACAAAAGGAGATGCAACAGTTTGTCTACTGATAAGTTCGATCAAAATTAAATCACTGGATGAACAGTTCAAATCATATTACGCAAGTAAATATGATGAGAATGTATACAATTGTATGATAATGAACTTCATGGAAAAGTTGGATACTGTGAAATTTATCCATGTTGATTACAAATTTTTGAATTTTTGAGAGAGAATTTGTGTCATTAACTATTAACGTTATATACTATCATATTTTTCTTATTGGATTATGAGAAACTACATTTTATTAATGGACTCAAAAGTTGGAATTTTGGGAAAGAATCTTAAAAGAATGAATTTATTTGATATTTCTCCAGAGAATGTAGAAAATGTTATGTTAATGCTGTTTTTAGAAACGATTCACTTATTGGATTATGATAAACTACATTTTCATGTTGGTCACAAAAGTTTGAATTTTGAAACAGAATTTGTGTCATCAAATATCAGTTTTATCACACTTTAATTCACATTTCTCGAGCAGTGAATGTATAAAGTGATATGTTAATGCTGTTTTTTAGAAAAGATTCACTTGTTCGATTATGATAAACCACATTTTTATGTTGGTCACAAAAGTTTGTATTTTGAGAGAGAATTTGTGTCTTCAAATATCAGTTTCATGATACTTTAATTGACATTTCTCGAGCAGAAAATAGATAAAATGATATTTTAATGCTGTTTTTTAGAAAAGATTCACTTATTGGATTATGATAAACCACATTTTCATGTTGGTCACAAAAGTTTGTATTTTGAGAGAGAATTTGTGTCATCAAATATCAGTTTCATCATACTTTAATTGACATCTCTCGAGCAGTGAATGTATAAAGTGATATGTTAATGCTTTTTCTAGAATAGATTCTCTTATTGGATTATGATAAACTACATTGTCATGTTTGTCACAAAAGTTTGAATTTTGAAACAGAATTTGTCATCAAATATCAGTTTCATCACACTTTAATTGACATTTCTCAAACAGTGAATGTATAAAATAATATGTTAATGCTGTTTTTAGAAAAGATTCACTTATTGGATTATGATAAACTACATTTTCAATGTTGGTCACAAAAGTTTGAATTTTGATACAGAATTTGTGTCATCAAATATCAGTTTCATCACACTTTAATTGACATTTTGTGAGCAGAGAATATATAAAATGATATGTTAAAGCTTTTCTTAGAAAAGATTCACTTATTGGATTATGATAAACTACAGTTTCATGTTGGTCACAAAAGTTTGTATTTTGAGAGAGAATTTGTGTCATCAAATATCAGTTTCATCATACTTTAATTGACATTTCTTGAGCAGTGAATGTATAAAGTGATATGTTGATGATTTTCTTAGAAAAGATTCACTTATTGGATTATGATAAACCACATTTTCATCTTGGTCACAAATGTTTATATTTTGAGCGATAGTTTGTGTCATCAAATATCAGTTTCAATTGACATTTCTCGAGCAGTAAATGTATAAAGTGATATGTTAATGCTGTTTTTTAGAAAAGATTCACTTATTAGATAATGAGAAACTACATTGTCGTGTTTGTCACAAAAGTTTGAATTTTGAAAGAGAATTTGTGTCATCAAATATCAGTTTCATCACACTTTAATTGATATTTCTCAAGCAGATATTGTATGCATTCTGCTACTGATGTTCTTGGAAAAGTTTTTCTTATTGGATTATGTGAACAGTGACCGCACGTTCGCCTCCAAAAATAGCAATGACACAGAGGAGTTTAGGCCGTTCCAAGCGATTACCACCATCGAGCTGCAATATTATTAAGTGCACGTTAACGAAGGGGGAAAGCTAATGCAACGCGAGCGTCGGAAATCGCGAATGCACTTCCGGTTTTTAGGTGAGAGATGCGAGAGCGGGCAGTGAAAGTGAGCGAGTTTCGTCGAATCGTGGATAATGGTATTGGGAGAGCGAGTTCATAGTAGAACGGAGCAAAATGCAGCTAATCCCTGAAGCAGCTGCCTCCCCCCACATCACCACCAGCAGCAGCCGCCTCCGATGATGACGACGGCGACGAGCGTTTGGCTGGATGCAAGTGGAAAGCGGCGAGTGAGAGACTTTCCAAGTTCGTTAACCGGGAGAACGGTCGAGCGTCTCTCCTCGTGTCAAAGATATTACATGATTATCATCATTATCATTGCTATTACGTCGTCGATGCGCCACACAAACTGCGGACCATTAATGATATTAGATCATTAATGCGTGCGAGCTTTTCTTTTGCAACAGTTTCCCCGCAAATTCCTTATTTCCCTCTAATCTCAATCTCAAACTGCGCCAACGACGAAAACCCTGCACGATCGTATCTTCCGTAATGTGTTTATTACGAGCAACAGCGAACATCATGTTTCAAAAGCAAGATATGAAAGAGACATATTCATGAAAACTATCACTTCAAAGATGTTTCTAAAAGAGATATTCATTTACAAGAAGAATCATTGTTTAAAATAAGATATCATTAATTTGAATGAAATAATGGTTTTGTAACTTCGATGTAAGTAACAATAGGATTAAAAAAGGACAAATTTAAACATGTATAACCTCTTTACAAGATTTTTCTAAAAGAGATATACAATTACAAGAATTATTATTGTTTAAAATTAGATATTAATAGTAAATCTTTGTACATCAAATCATTGTTAAATACATCATGAATTGATCTATACTTAAATTTTAATGAAATAATTGACTTTGTAACATCATGTATCAAAAGCAATATGAAAAAGAAACTCAAATTTGCTTTGATGTGAAAACTATCACTTTCAAGATGTTTCTACAAGAGATTTACAGTATTGTAGTTGAAAAGATTTAAAATAATATTAACAGAAAATCTTTTAACATTGAAAAACTATTCATTATTTCTGAGTTAAACGAATAAGATGCAAATTTAAGTTAAGATAATATGTTATTTATGATACTTCTACTTAAATTTTAATGAAATAAAGGTTTCATAACATAATGTTTAGTAACAACAGGATTTAAAAAAAGAACAAATTTAAACATTTATAACCTCTTTCAAGATGTTTCTAAAAGAGATATACATTTACAAGAAGTATTATTGTTTAAAATTAGATATTAATAGTAAACTTTTGTACATCAAATCATTGTTAAATCTATCATGAAGTGATCTATACTTAAATTTTAATGAAATAATAGGCTTTGTAACATCATGTATCAAAAGCAATATGAAAAAGAAACTCAAATTTACTTTTATGTGTAAACTATAACTTTCAAGATGTTTCTACGAGATTTACCTTATTGTAGTTGAAAATATTTAAAATAATATTTACAGAAAATCTTTTAACATTGAAAAACTATTCATTATTTCTTAGTTAAATGAATAAGATGAAAATGTAAGTAAAGAAAATATGTAATTCTTGATGTCTTCACTTAAATATTAATGAAATAAAGGTTTTGTAACCTAATTTTTAGTAACAACAGGATTAAAAAAGGCAAATTTAAACATTTATAACTTCTTTCAAGATGTTTCTAAAAGAGATATACATTTACAAGAAGTATTATTGTTTAAAATTAGATATTAATAGTAAATCTTTGTACATCAAATCATTGTTAAATATATCATGAATTGATCTATACTTAAATTTTAATGAAATAATTGACTTTGTAACATCATGTATCAAAAGCAACTCAAATTTACTTTGATGTGAAAACTATCACTTTCAAGATGTTTCCAAAAGAGATTTACAGTATTGTGGTTGAAAAGATTTTAAATAATATTAACAGAAAACCTTTTAACATCGAAAAACTATTCATTATTTCTGAGTTAAACGAATAAGATGCAAATTTAAGTTAAGATAATATGTTATTTATGATACTTTTACTTAAATTTTAATGAAATAAAGGTTTCATAACATAATTTTTAGTAACAACAGGATTAAAAAAAGGCAATTTAAACATTTATAACCTCTTTCAAGATGTTTCTAAAAGAGATTTACAAGAAGTATTATTGTTTAAAATTAGATATTAATAGTAAATCTTTGTACATCAAATCATTGTTAAATACATCATCAATTGATCTATACTTAAATTTTAATGAAATAATTGGCTTTGTAACATCATGTATCAAAAGCAACTTAAATTTACTTTGATGTGTAAACTATAACTTTTAAGATGTTTTTACGAGAGATTTTCCCTATTGTGGTCGAAAAGATTTAAAATAATATTAACAGAAAACCTTTTAACATTGAAAAACTATTCATTATTATATAGTTAAATGAATAAGATGCAAATTTAAGTTAAGATAATATGTAATTATTTATGTTTTTACTTAAATTTTAATAAAATAAAGGTTTTGTAACATAATTTTGAGTAACAACAGGATTAAAAAAGGACAAATTTAAACATTTACAACCTCTTTCAAGATGTTTCTAAAAGAGATATACGTTTACAAGAAGTATTATCGTTGTTAAATTACTTTGTAATATTAAGCTTTTGACCATCACAAAACTATTCATTACGATTTTGTTAAATAAATTACATTAATATAATATGTTATTTATTGATTATTACTTAAATTTGAAAGAAATAACTACTTTTGTTACATAAATCTTTATATTTGAAAAAAATAAGGTGGAACAAAGATTGCTAAACAAATACAATGTCCAAGAATAGAGACATACACTTACAATATTTGTATTCTTGAAAAATGTTACAGGGAATAAGATAAACAACCTTGATGTTTACTTAAATTTTAACGAAATAATTGGTTTTGTAACTTCACGTTTCTAAAGCAAGTTTGATAATACAACCACTTTCAAGACGTTTCTAAAAGGTGAATGGATGTATACATTAAAGGATTATTGTTGTAAAGTCTTACATGAAACGTGAAGAAAAACCTTGATGTTTACTTAGATATTAAATAAATACTTGATTTTGAATCATAGAACATTATTTTATACAAACAATGATGGAAAAAAGATATCACATACATTTATTAAGAGAATATTGTTGAAAAGTATTAAATTCAACCTTGATTACTTAATTTTGAAAGAAATAAATGGTTTTGTAACATAAATCTTTCAAATGTTTCAAAATTGATAATACAACCACTTTCAAGACGTTTCTAAAAGGTGGATGAAAGTTTAATTTAAAGGATTATTGTTGAAAGCTATCAAATTAAGCAATAATAATCCAATAACTTTGAAAAATTCAATATTTTAAAATGACTAATTATCATTTTTATTTGAATTTAATTGAAGAAATTATTGATAATTTCAAGAAATAATTAGTTTCTTAACATCGAACATCATTCACGTATTTATTTAGTGAATAGTTGCATAAAGATTTACAGGTTTGTTATTGAAAAGTATTAAAGTAAATATTAATCGAAAAACATTGAACATTGCAAAATATTATAATAAATTGGTAGAATTAGAAATTAAAGTTGGATACTCAGTATCCATTCAATATGGTTCGGAAAGAACAATGGGGAAAAACATCAAATAATGGAAAATATCAGTTTGAAAAACTATCATCAAAAATTTGATTGAAAATAATGAGATAAAACGTTTAGATTACAAAAAAATCAAAAGTTACAATAATAATAGTAAATATCAGTTTGCCAAACTATCATCAAAAATTTGATTGAAAATAATGAGATAAAAAGTTTAGATTACAACAAATATATTTGAGATAAATTATCATTAAGTTAATGATTTGGTTAATTAAAGCAAACATTTTCTATTATAAATTAAGTGAATATCACTGTTTTCGTTTGCTGATTGCATAAACTAACATATTATGTCTATTGTAATACATTATTAATCATTCAGTCTGTATTGTAATGAGGTGTAAAATTGGTTTATAAGGTAGAAATTTAACTACTAAATGTTAAAAAAGTATCAAATTTAAATGTAAATATCATAGAAATTGTTATTATAAAGTTGATTTTTATAACTTAATTTGTGTTGTAATTAGACGTAAAATTGGACATTAAAGTTGAGAAAAAGTGGAATAAATGTTATCCAATAATTTGCAAATTTCAATCAGTTTAAAGTGAAGTGAAAATTACGAACAGTTTATTTTCTTTAAAGAAAAAAACTGAGATTAACTTCAACAGTAAATCAGATCAAGTGTGTACTTGATATTTCGATAAATCCGAACTCACGAAGTTTTGTTCTTTAAATTTCAAGAAAAAAAACATGTTCTTTTTTCTTGTAATAATTAATTATAAATATAATTTAATAACAATATTTGTTGAAATATTTCTACACTTAGTATTTGATCTTTATAATAAAAAAAGATGATAAATTTAGGAAAAAAGATTACATAAATTGAATATTCGTATCTACTCCAAGAAGTTAAAATTGGATGTATGCTATCCAATGAAATTAACATTACTTCTCAATTTGTGATAGAAAAATAGGTTTTAATGTATTTGAACATAAATATACATTCAATTTCTCGATTTTAATGTGTGTAAAACATTAGATAATGTCAATTTCAATAAGAACTAATAACAAAATAAGAAAATTACTTCTTAGTTTGTTCCAAAAAATGAACAATTTTCATTCGTTTTGTGACAAATACTTGAAACCATTGACTCACATTTGTAAGAACAAAACAAAAAAGTTTATGTGTTTGAGAATTTTCAAAGAAAAATATGTAATGAAATTAGCTGAAGAAACGTTGTTTAGAAATTAGATTTAAAGATCCCGGGACAAAATCGTATCTTTTTATTACAAATTTATTTAGATTTAATATTTGTAAAGTTTGCGAAATTTCATATAAAGTATGAAATAATATATTGAATTTCTCCTACATAATCTAATAAGCAAAAATGGAACCTAAAAGAAAATGAAGATTACTTAGTTTGTTGTAAAAATGGAATATTTTTTAAATCAGACGATGAAATCGTTGTATGGTAATAACTAGAATGATTTGGAGACTTTGAACTAAAAACTATGTAAATATTTGTAGTAAAAAGCAAGAGCAGTTTCTTGCAGTAATTAAAAAATACAAATTTCACATTTGTAACCAAAGTATGAAATAATATATTGAATTTCCCAATTAATGTTAAATATATATTGGATTACTTCTAGAAGAAATGAAGATTGCTTGCAATTTCTTGCAAAAAGGAAGGACTTTAAAAGTAGAAAGACAAATTCGTCTATTGAAAATAAGTTCGACAATTTTATATTTGGGTAAAAATCAATTGTTTTGATGTAAATTTATTTTGGGAAATTTCGTATTTGTATGCAAAATATTGAATATTGTATTGAATTTCCCAAAGAATTAATAATATTTGTTGAAATTTTAACTAGAACAATTCACAAAAATTGACGATTGTTTCAGAATATGTGGTATGACAGAAGAACAGATGATACAATCGATTCTTGCAACTTTTTCAAGAAGTTTACTTTAAATGATGCAAAGAAAAGAACAACTAAGTTGAATAGTTGAAGTTCCTCGTATTGTGTAAACAGTGAAGAACGGAAGTGAATATGTGGTATGACTGAAGAACAGATGATACAATTGATTCTTGCAAATTCTTCAAGAAGTTTACTTTAAATGATGCAAAGAAAAGAACAAAGTTGAATAGTTGAAGTTCCTCGTGTTGTGTAAACAGTGAAGAACGGACGTGAGTGAAGATTGACGGTTGTTTCAGTGTATGTGGTATGACAGAAGAACAGATGATACAATCGATTCTTGCAACTTTTTCAAGAAATTTACTTTAAATGATGCAAAGAAAAGAACAACTGAGTTGAATAGTTGAAGTTCCTCGTGTTGTGTAAACAGTAAAGAACGGAAGTGAGTGAAGACTGCAAGTTGTTTCAGAATATGTGGTATGACAGAAGAACAGATGATACAATCGATTCTTGCAACTTCTTCAAGAAGTTTACTTTAAATCATGCAAAGAATGGAAAAAAACTAAGGAATAGATGAAGTTCCCCGTGTTATGTAAACAGTGAAGAACGGAAGTGAGTGAAGACTGCAAGTTGTTTCAGTGTATATGGTATGACAGAAGAACAGATGATATAATCGATTCTTGCAACTTCTTCAAGAAGTTTACTTTAAATGATGCAAAAAAAAGAACAACTGTGTTGAATAGTTGAAGTTCCTCGTGTTGTGTAAACAGTGAAGAACGGAAGTGAGTGAGGACTGAAGACGCACACCGCGAGTTCTTGCGGAGCAATTAAACGACGATTTCGATGATGCGTTGAATGCGACTAGAAAGTGTTAATGGCAATAATTCCAGCTGCTTCTCCTCTCCTTTCCTCCGTCTTCTTCAACAACTTCTTCCTCGGTTCGTTTACTTTCTTTTCTTCTTGGCTTCCTCCAGTCTCGTTCTCTTTCTTTCCTTCTTGTATATAGCTGCTCACATTTTTTTCTGTTCTGCACTGATTTTATTGCTTTATTGCAAGCGCAGACGGGGTCTGACATTTAATGCGGTTCGAGAGTCTGCAAGAAAACCGCGCACCCAAAGATCATTGACACCGCCGCTACGTCACTACTTCGCGCGACCTAGTGACGTCAGGGTCTGCCCTTATTGGTCACGGTCTTATCCTCCTTTGCTCTCCCCATTCGCATTCTAACTAAATCACAACAATAATCACAAATCTAATTACAGTTTTTGCATTCCTCATACAGTCACAAACTATATGATCAATAAAACTGTTAAAATAACAATCTGATTACCGTTTTTATAATCAAAGCACCATAAGTTAAGGTATATTCAATCAAATTTATGAAATCAATTCATGAAATCATTCACAGCAAAGCAAACATTATTATACATAATTTCAGAATCAGAATCCCAGTCACAACAATATACAACTGTAATCTAATTCCAGTTTGTATGACCAACGTTCATTACTCATTCAGATTCAAACTATATAATCAATAAAAATGTTAAAATCACAATCTAATAACAGTTTTTATGATGAAAGTTGGAAGTTTGTTCCTTAATCAAAGGAATTATTATATTATCCCCAAAAAAACTGCTAAAATCATAATTTTATGAGTCTAATTACAGTTTGTATGACCAAAGTTCATTACTCGTTCAGATTCAAACTATATAATCAATAAAACTGTTAAAATCACAATCTAATAACGGTTTTTATGATGAAAGTTGGAAGTTTGTTCCTTAATCAAAGGAAATATTATATTTCCCCCAAAAAACTGTTAAAATCATAATTTTATGTGTCTAATTACAGTTTGTATGACCAACGTTCATTACTCATCTAGATTCAAAATATATAATCATTAAAACTG
This sequence comes from Nicrophorus orbicollis, assembly GCA_018845635.1. Classification (NCBI taxonomy): domain Eukaryota; kingdom Metazoa; phylum Arthropoda; class Insecta; order Coleoptera; family Silphidae; genus Nicrophorus; species Nicrophorus orbicollis. The sequence continues at coordinate 548,435 of JAFMTC010000158.1, forward strand.
TTAAAATCACAATCTAATAACAGTTTTTATGATGAAAGTTGGAAGTTTGTTCCTTAATCAAAGGAAATATTATATTTTCCCCAGAAAAAACTGCTAAAATTATAATGTTATGAGTCTAATTACAGTTTGTATGACCAACGTTCATTACTCATTCAGATTCAAAATATATAATCATTAAAACTGTTAAAATCACAATGTAATAACAGTTTTTATGATGAAAGTTGGAAGTTTGTTCCTTAATCAAAGGAAATATTATATTTTCCCCCAAAAAACTGCTAAAATCATATTTTATGAGTAAAATTTGTTCCTCGTTCTTAAATCAATTAGATTTTGATTAATACAATTGTTAAAAACACAACCAAATTAAGAAACTGGATTTACGTTAATCATTGAAATCTAATTACTCTCCAATTTTAAACATATCTGAAATGAAACTGTCAAAAAACTCAATAAAATTACTGTTTTTTTTTTGTGATCAAAGTTTTTAGCTTTTGTAAAAAGAAAAATCGAACTAATTATTAATAGAATCATTATCAGGATCAAATTTTGCATTAAATTTAACCGAATTCATAGATTCTACAGTTTATTTGACAAAAAGAAGTCTACTTTGTTAGATTGCTTCTAAATATAACAAATAAAACATCTAAAATTCCAATCAAAGTTCTTGACTTTGGTAGAAGAACTCTCGAATTCAGAGATTGATTTTCCAAAATAGACTTTGTGAAATCATTCACAGTAAAGCAATAACTGTTATAGAATCATTATCAGGATCAAATTTTATATTAAATTTAGCCTTTCAATCGTTAACTACTTTTCAAATGAAACTACTAAAATAATATTCCAATTACAGATGTTATGATCGAATTTGCTGTGAAAATATTGTTTCAATAATTCAAAGATTCTTATGTTTATTTGACAAGAAGAATTTCGTGAATTTAGTCTACTTTGTCTACTACTAAACAACAAATAAATTTCTATCAAAATTCAGATTTTGTAATCAAAGTTTTTGATTTTGGTAGAAGAAAGCTCGAGTTCAGAGATTGTTCTATTGATTTTCCAAAATAGACTTTGTGAAATCATTCACAGTAAAGCAATAACTATTGTAGAATCATTTCAGAATCTAATTTTGTATTAAATTTGGTATCTTAATCGTTTGTTTGTTTTGTTAACTGCGTATCAAATGAAACTGCTAAAGTCATACTCTAAGTAAAACCATGATCAAAAACAAATGTCAATTCCAAGTCCAAAATGAACTTCGTAAAATCATTTACAATCATCAACAAACAACGTTAATTTCTGTATCAAATTGTGTGTTCTCCCATGCACACTATTACTGTATGACAAAGAATACTTCTAAACGACACATTTTATTAGAAAATTGTTCAAATTTTAAACCTGAAATTCAAAGATTTTTCAACTATTTCTTTGTTTAAGGACTTTGTGAAATCATCCACTTAATTATAAGTTAACTAGATTATCTAGCAGAGTATCAAATTTAGTAGCAGTTTTAGTCTACTTGGTAAATCAAAGTGTTACAACTAAAGGTTTTTTTTATCAAAATATAATGAATTAAACATCATTAACGAGTTAAGAAATTTCTTAAAAAGTATTTCATATAAAGATTCATTGTAAAATAAACAATCATCATACAATAATTTCTGTAAAAATTAACATTATAAAACTATTTTAATGAAAGGAAAAAATCGTATTTCGATAATTTTTTTTGCAAAAAATTCTCAATAAAATCATTCACAGCAAAGCAATAATTGTTGTAAATAAATTTATGAATAAAATTTCCTCTCACTTTCGAATAAAATGAAAACTACATTTATTATATTTAAATTATAGAGTTGATGATCAAATTTTGTCAATTCAGAATTAGGTAAAAAAGAATTACAAGAATATATGAAAGTAATTTCAGAATTGAAAATGTACTCTTCCATTCGAATTCTAATTAAATGAAAAATTAGACTGATAAATTTGCATTGCAATTAAAGGTTCTTTTTTTTATCAATTGATCTGTGAAAAGCACTTCGTGAAATCATTCACAGCAAATCATTATAAAATGAATTCAGGATCAAATTTCAGATTTAATCATTTGAAAATGATAATAATCACCAATAAAAGTGAATCATTGTTGTAAAATGTATAACTTCCAATTGCAGGGTATGTACTTAAAATGAAATAATTCCATTTACAATAAATATGCTTTAAGAAACTTTGAAAATTTGACCGATTTAATCAATAAAATAAATTGATGAAATCTGAGGTGAAAATACTTGTTAAAAGAAAATAGGTTCTGTGTTAGCTGCATATAACCAAGTGATTTGTGTCTAGAATTTCAATATTTGTTAAATTATCCATTCGTTAAGATTATGTAAAGTTAAATTTGTAAGTAAGTGCATCGTTTTATACCTTGATTGATCAACATAGTGGAAAATCGGGATGTTAGCAATCATTTTAGAAATATTGGAAATAGATATAAACTATTAGATACTGTATTGATTGTATTCCAAGTTAGTATCAAAAATTTAAAGTTTTTGATGAGTATTGTCGAGTAGGAGAACATTGATTTGCTTATTTAATCGAATATGAATTAAAGATCAAAACACTTAAGAATTTCAATCAAAATTGTACAAAACTGTAATTGGTGGATATTGGCTGCAGATGAATCATTTAATATCTTCAACAGGAATTGTTCAAAAGTAGGTAATACCAGAAAGACATAGTCAAAGAGGTAAGTATTGAGTATCAAAGTAACACAAAAATCTTCTATAAGTTCTCTATCTATATGATTTAAGATTCGTGTAATGTTTGATTAGTAATATTGACAAATTCAGTTTTATAATGGATCTAGACCTAAATTATAAGCTGTATATAAGAAAATCATGAAATTATAAAACAACGTCTTTGTAGAGAACATTATGATTTGAAAAACAACAAGAATTAATGAATGCTAAGTAAAGGATCAGAACTAGTATTGAGGATTCAAAATTTTCAAAAAGTATTCTTGAAAATATGTTATTCTTTTAGTAACAAGCAAGTTCAAGTTAAACAGTAATCACAGAAATAGGAATTAGCGTATACGATTTTCAAATAAACTGATCGAAAACCAAAATTGAAAAAAGTAATTTATGAAATTGAAGTCAAACACTTTTATCCTTCAGAATTGTTGATTTTGTTCTAGATTTCCATGTAATGTCCTTAACAATTACTAAATATATTTGATATATAATTGAAAAAAATATATCAAAAATTTGTATATGTTTTATTCAAATTATTTATCTTAAATTACGATAGTTTGAATTTAAACTTTTTTTCAAGTCTGAAGGCTTTTCAATGCATAGCATTGGAATGAAAATCACTTATTGTTGAATAATTATATAGATATAATGTAGAAAATATAACAAAATACTTAACAAAACTAGTCCATAAGTAGTAATGATTACAAATTATAAGCAAAACAGTCAGAATTAGTGTAGATTATTTAAGTTTTTCGTTTAGCTTTGTAATTATTGTTAAATAAACAAAGTTTTCAGCTAAAATTGTATAAAACAGTCAGAAGAAGGAAATGCAAAAAAAATAATATTTTCGCTTAAAATTATATAAAACTAAGACATGCGGGTATTGCTAAGTATGCGAATCTACCTTATCTAATACTCAGGGTTTAACATTTTTCATTAACATTGCTTGAAATTGGTGATTTTTTCCCCAAAATACAAGTACAAATCAGAATCAGTATTGATCACTTCATATTTCCAACTGTTTTTGTTCAATTTGCATTTGTCTAAAAACACTCAAGATTTACCATTAAAGTAGTTAAAACTAACTGGTATTAGTTGGTATTAGCAGGAACACAATTAAATTATGAATTTAATTGATCATTTCGTGTTTTGAATTAGAATTGTAATATCTGAAGTAAACAAATATCACAGCTGTTATTGAGGATTGTATTGGTCCATATTAACCAAAAAAAAAATAAGTCAAATCAGAACTAGTATTCATAATTTAAGATTTTCCTTTAGAATTGTTAGAAAAATAACTAGAGGAGAAGTTACCAAAAGAAAGTATCACGAATTAAAATGTTGTTAGTAGTGATACTACTAATATCTAAAGAAGTAAGCAAATATATTAACTATTATTGAGCATTTAATATTTTCAATGGAAATAGTACAAAATTAAGTATTTTATATTAACCCAAAAAAAAATATAGAAGATTTTCAATCAATATTGTTAAAACAATTAATTAATACCAGAAAAATAAGCAAATATCAGATTTAGTATTGATCATTTGATGTTTTCGTTGAGAATTACTCAAAACTTGCATTTTACCTAAGTAATAGCAAATATAAGAATGAGTACCCTAAGTAATAAGTAAAAATCAAAACTAGTATTCAGCATTGAAAATTTCCAACTAAAATTCTATAAAAGTGCAATTAAGATGTTCAGTTGGAGTTGTTAAAGGAGCTAGTTGTAACAGGTATTACAAAACTAGCATTGATGGATGTTACCACATAAAAACAAGTAAGTCATTGGAACTTGTTATAAATATTCAAGATTGTCAAAACTAATATTACTCGAAGAAAATAAGCACCTGAACTAGTTATGAACATTCATTATTTTCAATTAAACTTGTACAAAACTGATATTGGTAGAACAAAATAGGCAAAAATCATAATTAGATTCTCAACTGGAAGTGCTAAAACTTAAAAAACCGAAAGAGCTAACTAATTGGAACTAGTTCTAACCATTCAAGATTTTCAATTAAACTTGTACAATACTGTTTGTACAAAAAACATAATTAGATTTTTAAGCAGAAGTGCTCAAAATTTGAACAAAACCGAAAGAGCTAACTCATTGGAACTAGTTCTAAACATTCAAGATTTTCATTTAAACTTGTACAATACTGCGGCTATCTGGTATTGCTGATTTGTACAAAAATCATGATTAGATTTTTAACTAGAAGTGCTCAAAACTTGAAAAAGCTGAAGGATCTGGGTCATCAGTACTAGTTATAAACATTCAAGTATTGCATAAACTTGTACAAAACTGATATTGGTAGAAAAAAATAGGCAAAAATCATAATTAGATTTTCAACTAGAAGTGCTAAAACTTGAAAAACCCGAAAGAGCTAACTCATTGGAACTAGTTCTAAACATTCAAGACTTTCAATTAAACTTGTACAATACTGTTTGTACAAAAACATGATTAGATTTTTAACTAGAAGTGCTCAAAACTTGAACAAAACCGAAAGAAATAAGTCATCAAAAAACTAGCTATAAACATTCAAGATTTTCAATTAAACTTGTACAAAACTGATATTTTCAACTAGAAATGTTCAAAACTAATATTACCCGATGAAAATAAGCACCTGAGCTAGTTACGAACATTCAATACTTTCAATTCAACTTGTACAATACTACAAGTATTACTAATTTGGACAAAAGTCATAATTAGATTTTACCGAAAGAAAACCGAAAGAACAGAGTCAACAGAACTAGTTATAAACACTCAAGATTTTCAATTAAAGCTGATATTGATAGAAAAAATAGGCAAAAATCATAATTATATTTGCAATAAATTTCGAAGAATTTCCATTAAATGTGAGCAATTGTAGTGCTGTCTTCTAAATTACAATAAGATAAAGCAAATATCAAACGTTTCCATGATGTAATAAGTTTTGTACAAAAAAAAATATGTTTGTTTCCATCGTGAATTCAAGAATATTGTTACATTTTGTTGTTGTTGTTTTGTTCGCTTGTTCCGAAGATACGGAACGAAAGCGAAAGTTGCGCCGTAACGTGCGGACACAACAAACTTTCTTTCACTTTCTACATATGCACGAACCTCGGCATTTGGAAACTTCTCCTCTCCTTCTCACCTATAAATCTATCAAAACTGCATTCGCTTCGTCCAAAGCGATCATCTCAATTTTGAACGATTATTATGAACGCTCTTGAAGCATCCACAGCACTTCTCTCTCAACACACATATCATTACTTTTTTTTCTTTCATTCTTCTTTGAAGTGTTTCGATTTCGTTACATTGAGGATCGGCCGTGAAACCGAGCGTTGCGCGCCTCGAGGTGCCCTTGGCTTACTTTCGGTCCCCGGCCCCACATTTTTTTCCACATTTCGTATTCAAGTTTCCTAATGCTCCATTGACATTGGCACTACATTTTATGTAAAATCCATCTGTGTGTGCGGTGTTCGTTCGATCGTTCCTTCCTTGACTTTGCGACGACGAGGCCGTTACACAACCACCGTTCGTCGTTCGGTTGCAAAACTTTTCGGCGAATCGGGTCAAGTACATTTTCTTTAGCCGTACAAGTCCACGAGCAGAGCTAACTACTATTGCATTACAATCGACGAAATTCCTTTTGGTTCGCTTGCAGCAAGATCTGCAACTCCGATTTGCACAACGCAGCACGACTTAAATTACCAATAGAAAGTTCGACAATTTTTGTAATTGTCATCCCTTTGCAACAAATTTTAGTATTTCTTTTAATTTGTAACTTCCTTGCATACGCAAAAGACATGCAAGTTTTCAATTAAACTTGTACAGAACTACAGTAATCGGGTATTACTGATTTGTACAAAAATTATAATTAGATTTTTAAGTAGAAGTGCTCAAAACATGAACAAAACCGAAAAAACTAAGTCATTGGAACTTGTTATAAATATTCAAGATTTTCAATCAAAACTTGTACAAAACTGATATTGGTAGAACAAAATAGGCAAAAATCATAATTAGATTTTCAACTGGAAGTGCTAAAACTTGAAAAAACCGAAAGAGCTAACTCATTGGAACTAGTTCTAAACATTCAAGATTTTCATTTAAACTTGTACAATACTGATATTTGCAACTAGAAATGTTGCAACTCCGATTTGCACAACGCAGCACGACTAAAATTACCAATAGAAAGTTCGACAATTTTTGTAATTGTCATCCCTTTGCAACAAATATTAGTATTTCTTTTAACTTGTAACTTCCTTGCATACGCAAAAGACAAAACAAAAACCTGCTCCAATCGATGATTCAATCAGATTACTAAATAATTTTTCTCCAAAAATGTATTTCTTTTAATTTGTAATTAACATAGTGGAAAAGGAGAAAATAAACCTGCTTTCATAGATAATTGCAACGTATTACTCAATTAAATCAACGAGATTTCATGCATTGCACACTTAAAATATTTGATTACATTACGTAATTTAATCATTAACTAGACTAATTAATGATTAGTCTGATGAGAGTGTGAATTAATTCGAAAAGTAATGTAATATTTACAATATTATTTCTAATATTCAAGTAAAAAATATACAATAATTACAATATTTATACAGAAAAAAACAGTATTCTCTGTTAAATTTAATCGTTATTTCATACAATGTTTATAAGAATTTCATTAAATACTAGACCAATTTTCAAATGTTTTCATAACATTAACAAATTAACATTATTTATATTAGTGAGCTAAATGATAAAACATTGATAGTGATTAGAGAATCTCATATATTAAAAGTCTGATTTAAAACTTTCAGTTTATTTTTATAATTTGAGCATGAATTAATACATGTACTTTAACGAAATTAGTTTAACTTAGTTTCTAATATTCAAATAAACAGAACATATGTACTTTTCTACCATGTTTTCTCAAAAAATTTATGTACCAATTCAAATATCTAATACAATGTGTAAGTCTATAAATCAATACAATTTCGATTTAAGAAAAAAAATCATGTTTTTGATTATAGACAATTTCTCAGTTAACATAAAAAGCTTTAAGAAATATGTTGTCACAGTAATACTTGACGAATGAATTAACAAAGAAGAGTTGCAAGTTCCTTCAAATATAGCATAAAGTCATCAAATATTGCCAATTTATTTATTAGAAACTGTACTTTCTTGTTGCATTTGCACATGTACAGCTTATAAGATTGGAGAAAAGAACACCTTTTGATAATAGACCAGAGTTTCGGAGAATAATTTCAGTTTTTGTATTGTTTTACAAACAAAAAGTGGAGAGAATTTAAAAAAAACTGTAAAGAAATTTCTTATTTTCAGAATAAACAAATTCTTGCAACTTATTATTAAATTCAAATACATGATTAAAGTATAACAGATAGGTTCAATGGCAATTGCAAAAGGAATTTGTAAAAAGAAACAATGTATATCATAGACAAGGAACACAAATGAGTTTAGGAAATAAACTGTTTTCTCATAAAATATTATTTTAAAAGTGTACGTAAAGTTATATATAACGTATAAATATTTTATAATATAAATGTTTTATTTTGTGAAATTTGCAGTTTTTAGTAAATAACCACCAGATGTTAAAAGAAAATCAATGAAAAATTCAAAAAAATCTTTCGTTTGCACAAGAAAATCGATGAAAGTCATTATGATACAGTGATATTAAAAAAGGAAATGGAATACGAAATTTTAGTAAGAAAGGTCTTATAAAAAGTTGGTAAAATTATGTCAATAAGTTTCTCATAATTTAATTTTGGAATAGAAATATGTAAATATTTTGATCTATTTTTTTATAATTGTTGTTGTTGTGTCATGTGAATAACGTGAAGTTGGCTGTGAGTGGAAGTAACAGATATCAAAAGAGTTTGTAGATTGAGTAAGGAATTTAACTAACCGAAGATTTCTTGGTTTTATCATCACAATTAGGTCCTCCATCGTCACAAAAGTTGTGTTAAATGTAACATTGTGTTAAAGTCAAAAGAACAATGAATTATATAATTACCAATCAAATTTAACGAATCATTGCAGAGTTCTTTAAATAAGACAAAGAATGGAAGACAAATAATTTAAAAAAAATAAAAAATTCTTATTTTTTACTAAAAAATTATGAAACTTAGTATATTTGTATTAAAATGGTAAAAAGATTAATCAAATTTATATTAGCTAATCTTTGTAATCTTGTTACATGTAAATTATTGAAAAAGTCTTAATCACTTTCTCTATTTCTTTGATTTACCAACACAATTTTGGTCCTCCTTCGTCACAAAAGTTGTGTTAAAAGAACAATGGATCATAATTGAACGTAATTGCTAATCAAATTTAACGAATCATTGCAGAGTTCTTTAAATATGACGAAGGTTGAAAAAAAGTTGTAAAAAAATAAAAAATATAACGTTTTTACTCAAAAATTATGAAACTTAGTATATGTGTATTAAAATGGTAAAAATATTAATCAAATTTAGATTAGCTAATCTTTGTCAAAGCTTACAATAAATATTGAAATACACGTTGACTTGTTTATTACAAGTAAATGATTGAAAAAGTCTTAATCACTTTCTATATTTCTTTGATTTACCAACACAATTTTGGTCCTCCTTCGTCACAAAAGTTGTGTTAAAAGAACAATGAATCATAATTGAACGTAATTGCTAATCAAATTTGATGAATCATTGCAGATTTCTTTAAAAATGACAAAGAAAAAATTGTAAAAAAAAATCTGTCGTTTGCATTCAAAAATTATGAAAATTAGTATATTTGTATTAAAATGGTAAAAAGACTAATCAAATTTAGATTAGCTAATCTTTGTAATCTTGTTACATGTAAATTATTGAAAAGGTCTTCATAACTTTCTATAGACGAGAAATGGAAATAAATAGGAAAAGAAATAGAATATTCCAATTTTCAAGAAATTGATGTTTTTTTTTAATGATAAGTAAATAAATATTTTGATTCATAGATCAAAACTGTTCAGTTTTCGCAAAATTACCAAAAGATGTAAAATTTGGGTAAAAAAATAGAAAATGTGCAAAAAAATAATCAATGGAATTCTGTTAATTTATTAAAAAGTAGAATAACATGATGAAAATGAAAGTTTCTTGTTTTCACGAAAACATTATTCATCTTTAAATTGTAATAATAAAGTTAACAGTAAAGTGAATAAGTTATGTAAATTAACTATCGGTACATTAAATTAGCATAAAGGCTTTTCGTACAAATTTCAAGAACTTAGAAAGTCGGTAAAGTAAAAAGCAATAGTCAAATGAAATGTTCTTTTTACAACTTATCAACAGAAATACTGTATTTTTAAAAACTTTGAGTACTTTCATATAATTTTAAAGATTTCATATATTGAATTTGTTTGTGTAGATTCAAGCAAAGTAAGAAAACTTCGTTGGCATTAAAATTGTTTAGAAATAAAGAACCAAAACGTAATTTTTTAGCTAAACTTATACAATTTAAATATCAACTGAAAAATTGCAATGAAATATTTGCTTTCAGTTTTCAAAAATATGTATTTCATATTTCATTAAATTAATCCTTCAGTGTGTAAAAAAGATACATGTAGAATTAGTTATTTCTCAAGAGAATTAATTCGTGAAAGTTGTAGTCTTCGGACGTAAGTTTGCTTTCAATATAATTGAATATAATTAGTAAAACATTACCGAAAAATTATATTTGAAATTTTAGTACTTTTCAAGATAATCATTCTGAAAATTGAGATTCTTGGAGAGATAACTATGTAAATGTAAAATTGCATTATAATAAACATCAAAGATCTCAAATAACTATCATAAGATTCGTAGATTTATGAAAGCAATGAAAGAAATATTATTAGAAAAATAAGTTATTAATATTTTGGAAATGTAACATTATGTGTGTTTAAGTCATACATATTTTCACTGTGTATTCAGAGATATTTAAAATAAAATAAATTTTGGTTTGAAACTTAACAATTTGAGCAGTTTTATCAAAGAATCGTTTTGTAGAAAATATATGGTGGACCATATGTAAATATTTTGAAACAAAAACCGTTTAAGACCTTTGTAGAATCGAAAAATTGGTATAAAATCTTCTGTTTTCACAATAAAATTGATCTAAATTATTAGATTTGTTGTGAGTGGAAGTTACAGTTATCAAAAGAGTTTGTAAATTGAGTAAGGAATTTCTTGGTTTTACCACCACAATTTGGTCCTCCCTCACAAAAGTTGTGTTAAAAGAACAATGAATAATAATTGAACGTAATTACTAATCAAATTTAACGAATCATTACAGAGTTCTTTAAATATAACGAAGGATGAAAAAAAGTGGTAAAGAAATAAAAAAATCTATCGTTTTCACTCAAAAATTATGAAACTTAGTATATGTGTATTAAAATGGTAAAAAGATTAATCAAATTTAGATTAGCTAAATACACGTTGAGTTGATTCAAGTAAATTCTTGAAAAAGTTTCTATATTTCCTTGTTTTACCAACACAATTTGGTCCTTCGCCACAAAAGTTGTGTTAAATGTAAAATTAAGTGTGTTAAATTCATACATATTTTCACTGTGTATTCAAAGATATTTAAAATAAAATAAATTTCGGTTTGAAACTTAATAATTTGAGCACTTTCATCAGGAATCATTTTGCAGAAAGTAAATTTGTATATCATTTTCTGAAATTATAACATGTCATTAAATATATTAGTATGAAACAAAGTGTTCAAAGTTATTGAAAAATGTGTTGTTTTAAAAAAGCAACGAAGTCATAATTAGGTGCTTCATAAAGCACAGAATCAAGTTAACTTGAATGATTTACTGTGTTTTAATGAACCGTTAAATCGTAAATCAATTAGCACTTATCTATGATAATTGATTATTATTAATCAAATATACATTTTAAAACAAAAATGTTATTTTATTCTATTATATATTGAGAAATGTTTAAAATATACAAGAATTTCAGGATTAGAATATAAAATAGTCTTAAATTCTAGACTTTGTGTCTATTTTATGGATTTCCTCAGTTATATATGTATTAATGTTTCATAAAAGAAAATTATCAACAAATTAATGACAATTAATAAGACATTGAAAATTTTTACAAAACGCAAAAAAAAAACTTTGTTTAAAGTCTAAATTATTTAGAGTTTTGCTTTATATTCCACTTTTCAAATCAAATATTTGTAAGACTTTGTAAGATTGTCTTGGTTCTATAAGACTTATTTTTTGTTTTGTTTTTAAAATAAAAACCTTAACAAACTAAGAAATGTACGTTCTTTAAGATCATATATTATATTTCTATAATCTAATTTATGAAGATTGATTAAGATGCATTAAGTTTTATCAAAATACGTTGAGTTCAACTTCTGTAAGATTTGCAAGGTTACAGCAAATTAGGATTCAAGAGTTTACTTACAACTATAGTAAATTTATCATTTCTAGATTTGTTTTATTGAGTGTGAGTTGAACCGTGCGACCGTGACAAGGTGCACGAAAACAGCAGTCAAAAAACATAGAACAAAAGATGGAAGAAAGGTGCTTGAAAGTGAAAAACATGGAACAACACGTTCGGTGGGTGATGCTGCTGAAGAGGTTTATGAAAAAACACCCCAGATTTGTTTTATTACTTTTTAAAGGAAAATTCGTATTTCCAAGAAGAAAATGTAACGAAATAATGTTATTTACATAATAATTTGATTAAGCGATATTATTTTGCTTTCGGTTTAACTTTTAAGAGATTTTCAGGATTGTTCCAATTCCAGACTTTTGGTGTTTTTGGTCAATAAAATATAATCTTGTTAAGAAAATGTTGTGTTTCTTTTAAACAAGTAAAACATAAAATACAATCAAAATTATTAAGACTGATTTTAAGAGATTTTCAGGATTACAGCAATTAGAATTTAAGACTGTAGGACTGTTACTACTATACCGAATTTTCTCATATTTTGTTGTTTGGAGGTGTTGAAGAACTGTTAATTATCAAGAAATACATAAAAACTGTGAACACTCAAAATTTGTAGAACTAATTACGATATATTAAATGTTGAAGTTAGAATGTCAACTTTTCAAATGTGTTCATGAATGCCATAGATTAAAAACGAAAATCTTCATACTAGAACTTTTTCTACTAAGAAGTTTGTTTAGTCTAAATATTAAGACTAATCAAACTATACTAAACTACAAAAATTGTAATGCTTTTCTCGTTGAAAGTTATGCTACAATTTCAACACTTTAGTCACGTTATTTTTAGAACAAATTGCACATATCATGTAGATAACAACTTTGTCAAATAGTAACATTACTTCGTACTATATATTATTCGAATTTTCAGTACTTCGAAAAAGAATCATTCTGAAAAGAAGAAGTTATAGTTATTAAATTGTGGAAAAGAAAAATTACAATCATAAGTGTTGTGAGAGAACTAGGTTTGTTATAAGTATTTGTTCTGATGGTAAAATAAGTTAGGAGAGATACAGTTGATACGAGAATTGAAAGATCCGAAGTTTTTCTCGATTTCACACTACAACTTGTCCTTGGCATTAACAATAAATAGCATAGTTAATGAAAATAATGGTAGAAAAATTGAATTCGTAAATAAGAAATATTTATTTTGCACAAAATTTCGGAACAAGATATAAATAAGTAATAAAATTACAATAAAGAACTACAATGTGAAAAAAGAGTTCAATGTCACTTCAAATAAGTTGAAAATTTATAAATATTAAGATTACTTAAACCAAGTACAAAAATTGTAATGTGTTTACGCAAATATACTCGTTGAAATTTACGCTACAATTTTAACACTTTCGACAAAGTATTTTTAGAAAAAATTGCACATATCATGTAGTTAACAAATTTGTCAAATGGTAACATTATTTCGCACTATTTTTAACATTATGATATTCGAAATTTCAGTACTTCATAAAAGAATCATTCTGTAAGATATAATTGTGCAAAAGTAAAATTATAACAATATTTCTTGTGAGATAACTAGATTTATTATAACAATTAATTCAGACAGTAAAATAAGTTAGGAGAAATATAGTTGATACGAGAATTGAAAGACTTAACAATCCGAAGTGTTTTTTTTTTGTTGATTTCACACCACAACTTGTTCTTAGCCTTAACAATAAATATCATAATCAATGGAAATGATGGTAGAAAAATTGAAATTGTAAATGAGAAATGTTTATTTTGCACAAAATTTTGGAATAAGTTGTAAATAAATAATAGTAGTAGTTCTATACACAATAAACAAAATAAAAAAATATGATAAAGAACTAATTCGTAATTAACGCTGTTAAAACGTTCAAATGTTTTTTTTCAAGATTATCATAATTACAGCTAAGATTTTATAATTACCATAGCTTTTTATAATGAAAAGTTTGTATAGTCTAAATATTAAGACTGATTAAACTATATTAAGTAAAGTTTAATAGAAAAACCTTTATATTATCTAATGTATTGAGACTGATTAAGCTTCTATTAGCATCGCTTTCAATTTCACTTTTAAGACATTTCCTAAACTACAATAAAGAGAACTTCTGACTTCAAGTGTTTCTAATGAGAAAATACTGTGGATTAATAAGAAATTTGTTACTTTTCTTCTGAATACACATAATAAAAAGTTAATGCAAACCAAATAACTATGTCTGATTATGCCTTTATTAGAATTGTTTTCAAATTAACTTTTAAGAGACTTCCTAGATTTAAGCAATTAGATCTTCTAACTTCAAGTGTTTGTAACGAGAAAATACAGTAGATTAATAAGAAATTTCTAACTTTTCTTCTGAATACACTAAACCAAAATTTAGTACACACGAAATGATAAAGACTGATTAACCTTATATTAGTATTGCTTTCAGAATCACTTTAAGATATTTCCAAGATTTAAGAAATTAGAACTTCTGATTTCAAGTGTTTGTAATGAGAAAATACTGTAGATTAATAAGAAATTTCTGACTTTTCTTCTGAATACACAAAACAAAAAGTTAGTGCAAACCAAATAACTAAGTCTGATTATGCCTTTATTAGAATTGTTTTCAAATTAACTTTTAAGAGATTTCCTAGATTTAAGGACTTAGAACTTCTGACTTCAAGTGTTTTTATTAAGAAAAGCCAGTGGTTTAATAAGAAATTTAAGACTTTTCTTCTGAATACACAAAACAAAAACTTAGTACAGACCAAATAATTAAGTCTGATTAACCTTATATTAGAATTGCTTTCAGAATGACTTTTAAGAGATTTCCTAGATTTAAGAAATTAGAACTTCTGACTTAAAGTGTTTGTAATGAGAATTTACCCTGGATTACTAAGAAATTTCTGACTTTTCTTCTGAATACACAAAACAAAAAGTTACTGCAAACCTAATAACTAAGTCTGATTATGCCTTTATTAGAATTGTTTTCAAATTAACTTTTAAGAGATTTCCTAGATTTAAGAAATTAGAACCTCTGACTTCAAGTGTTTGTAATGAGAAAATTATGAAATTTCTGACTTTTCTTCTGAATACACAAAACCAAAACTTAGTACAGACCAAATAATGAAGTCTGATTAACCTTATATTAGTACTGCTTTCAGAATCACTTTTAAGATATTTCCTAGATTTAATTAATTAGAACTTCTGACTTCAAGTGTTTCT
>JAFMTC010000158.1:564226-575525 GCA_018845635.1 Nicrophorus orbicollis
TTCCTAGATTTAAGGAATTAGAACTTCTGACTTCAAGTGTTTGTAATGAGAAAATTATGAAATTTCTGACTTTTCTTCTGAATACACAAAACAAAAAGTTAGTACAGACCAAATAATTAAGTCTCATTAACCTTATATTAGTACTACTTTCAGAATAACTTTTTAGAGATTTCCTAGATTTAAGAAATTAGAACTTCTGACTTCAAGTGTTTGTAATGAGAAAATACTGCGGATTATTATGAAATTTCTGACTTTTCTTCTGAATGCACAAACTTAGACGAAATGATAAAGACTGATTAAGCTGTATTAAATACATAATAAGGAATGTCGTCGGTAAATAGGAGATGATTAGCGATAAATTGATGGATGTTATCAGAATCGAAGCTAATGACGGATAAATCTATGTGATTAGCCAAAGCCGATGATATTTACATGTCTCTGGAGATCTTTCCGCGCTGGTAAATGGACGCAATTACCTGCGTGCATGATGATGATACGGAGGCACCAATTGGACATAATTGCGTAGCGCCGTTTGCGCAAATCCGCTTCGCGAAAACGTAAGCTTATTCTGCTGCTGCTGCTGCAACTTGAATTAAGTCGAGGCAACGGTACATTTCGCATTAAGATCATTCAAATAAAATACAATTACGCGACGGACAGTACTACAGTTATTAACAATTTCCCAGATGCTCGCAAAGTGGCATGGAAATAGACTCGCAAAGGGCATTTTCACTCTCAATTCGAAGCGCACATTTCCGTTCTGGTTACGCAATGTTCTTTTATTTCACTTTATTCGTTTAACAAGGAATTCTGTGCATTGGAACAACAAATCAATGCACGTTTTTTTGTTGATTTGCATGCAGTAAATACCTTACGAATAGGAGGAAATATAAATTAACATTTTTCGTTGCTTTAACCAGTAGATTCAGACATATAAATGTATGATTTTTTTGTTGGTTTCACCAAGAGTTTACCATGTATGTAATCAAATGCCAATTGATTTAGATATAATATAAATGAACATTTTTCGTTCGTTTAACCAGAACATCGAATACAGCAAATGCATATAGTAAACACATGTACGTTCTTTTGTTGGTTTAACCAGGAAATTCGAATACTGCTAAGACAGATTACATAGAGGAAAATATGAATCCACGTTTGTGTTTCACTTTCACGGTAAAAATATGAAATAACAGCATATTTTATTAAAGAAATTGTATGATTAGTTTTTGATGTTTCAGATAATTGCTTCGAATGTAGTAGAGACCCAAAATGGGAATCAAGACGTCAGTGATAACAGAAAATTACTTTAACCATTGATTAATTCCAACAAACGTAAATATGATTTAAAAATTTTAATTTTTAGCTTGAAAATAATGTTTAAGAGACTTGATTACAATGCTTTTTTATAGTTTTAATTCTAATATAAATATGTTCAATGTAATTAACATAGTATAATGTATAATTAAAATAGAATATTGTTTATAAATAAGAATGTTCAATAACTTAAATAAGTTATACGATTTTTTGTTTGGATAAAAAATGCGTCAATAACTACTTAAGCATATTAACTTAAGTATGTTTCAAATCATTGATTTTCGTGAGAAAACGAAGACCTTGATGTAAATATGAAATAGTTCAAGTTGCAATTGTTTTAAACCAAATTATTTCGATGGAAATTTATAATTGAATTTTTAGAAAATTAACTTATGTTATCATTAATTAACTTTAAGGTTAATTTCATTAAAGAACAAAGATCTAGGTCCAAGATTCTACGTGAGACAATTAAATTTATAATTAAATTATTTCAAAAAATTTAACATTGATTTTAACTGGGAAATTATTAGTGTGAATTGATGAATTTACAATAAGTACATCAATATATTAACTAATTAGTTTGAATACAATCATTTTTAGGTTGCCTTGACAACAAAAACAATGTAGTAAGACTTTTATTTTGTTGAGTGTAATTAAATCAAAATTTGTCAGTTAATTCATTATTTTAATGAAAAAAAAAATATGACTTAAAATCAGATGATTATAATTCAATTTACAATTGAATCGTTGCAAACCATTTGTAAAGAAGTTTGTAATTGTAGTTTCTTGGACATTTTTGTTTTGTTTTTAACAACATAGTTTGCTTTGGTTAAACCATCATCAAGTATATTCAGAATATGGGTCAGCTAATACAAAAAAAGCTGAAAGAAAGATTCACGAATGGAACGTTCTAATTCAGTAAAGTTTTTGTATTTTGGAATATATATCGTTAAAAAGAAGCGAAATATGTACGACGCAAGTTAAAAGGAAAGAATTTGAAATACAATTTACTGTTATGTCAAGCGTAATTTGAATGGATATTCCTATGGTTATTAGAGTCAATAAGGACAAAAGCAATTGTAATAAGATGGATTATGAAAATCCCATATGAAAATAAGGAGAAAATAGGCTTAGAATCAAGTAAAACTAAGGAATAGAGGAACAAATCTGAAGTTCCTCAAGGGAACGTTCTTTACCCCATGTTTCATGTTACTAAGTTACAAAAACTTGAAAACTTTAGACAGATGTCAATAAAGAGACCAATTAAAAATGTAACGCGGCACATAGTTTCAGAAGCTCTGGTACGCTTACATAGATGAAGCTATAATATATAACATGTTATACTTTAAATAGAATCTATTACGTAAATATATGTAATCTATATAGCTATATAATAAAGTTCATGGAAATGGCACGCAAAAAATAAACGATAGCACAACACACTTATTCTTCCAGCAAAACAAACATCAAATCGTCAATTGATAATACAGTGTTAAATTTTATCAAAATTAGAATAGTACTGTTAGAATTATCTTAATCCGACTGAAATTCAGAAATTATAATACAAATTTCAAATAAGTAATTTTACTTATTTATTTTTTACTTTAGACTCAAGAGGCTAACGACCAAAGCGCTGCTGTTTCTATTATTGAAAACTCAGCAAATACAAATTTTTCCAGTGAAAATGAAAATATAATTAAAAATACAATATAAAACGTTTATGTTTTGTGTCGAATATCCGAACTGAAGAAATATCAAAAATTTATGATTGCTTAGAATCAAGTAAAAAGTTGATTCATTAAATAAATGAATGCGATTAAATTGAAATAGAACATTGGATTTCATTGAATAATTGTAAAATTATTCATTCATTCATAATACAAGTCGCTCGTTTTTTGCTCCAATTGGAAAATATGATAATATTTGATTATTTAAATAATATATAAATTCGTTTATGTTGATTTGTGCGAAATGAGTTATGGAAATTCTATCCAAATTTGTTGTTTAATTTGATGAAAAAAAATAACTTCAGAGACGAACTGAAACACTTAAAGTCGTTTAAGTTGAACATATTTTCTGATAAATATGATGAAATGTTTGTTAAATAATTACTTAATACCAAACTTAATACAAGTTATAAATAAATCATGAAAGATTTATGCAATATTTGGCTTAAATTTCACAAAATTGTTCTCAGAAGATGAGCTTCAAAGTAAATACTTTGTGGATGATAAAATTTGTTAAATTATACCAAATATATCTTATATTTGGAAGACTCAACCAATTTTGTTATGGGAAATGATAATTACGTGTATTTTAACACAATTTCAAACTGAAATTTGATGAGATTGGTTCAAGAAGAGGAACAGAAACGCTTCAAATGAAATAAGTTGACTATATTTCAACCTTCAATTTGAGAATTTGTTAATACCAAATTTCGTATAATTGGAAAATGCAACTCTAATAGCGTATTACCTAAAAATTTGATCATATTGGTTTCAAAATATTGTCCCTCTAATATAAATTGAAGATGGAAAAAGTTTAAAGCAAATCGTGATAAAAAAAGTTTTAGGTAATTTCGTTAAGTAGTTAATTATGAAATACGAAATGTTAAGTGTACGTGATGAAACACAAATTCTCTAATGAAGAAGTTGTAACATCATTACTCAATCATAATTATCAAGTGTAAAATAATATTAATAAATTTGGTAGATCCAATTATCATTGATGACAAGACACAGGTCTTCTTTTCATTTAACTTAGGCAAAACTTTATGAGTAATCAAGATTTTAAGTACTTAGAGGAGAAGACGTTAGAATTACGCATGTTGAAATTTATATTTTTGATGAACATAAATCATTTTTCATATATTTGATTTTATAGAAAAGAAAAGCTACAGAGAAAATGAGACATTGTAACATAAAATTTACAGCACTGAACTTATGAAGTTCTAAATAATTACTAGTATATAGTTAAGAAATAAAAGTATTCAATACTTTTGTACCAGATTGTGTACAAAAGAAAATCTAAAGTAAAATTAAACATTGAGACATAAAGTTTACGATTGTGCACTTAAGAAATAAGAGAATTACATAAGTTTTCTGAACTTATTTTTTCGAAGATTTGTTCCTTTTTAGAACGAAAAATGAAAAGATTTAAAAATGAAAATATATAAGTAAATTTTCTTAACAAATAATAAAAGTATTCGATGTCTTAAAAGGACAAGATTCTGTAGAATTACTTCTTTCAATCTTAATGTCCCAGTTTCGAATTAGGAAGATTGGAACTAAGATGCTGTGGGAAGTAATAACAGATATTATAAGTATAAAACAGTAAATGATTCGGTTAATACAGAAAACTAATAACATTTCCTACAAAAGTAGAAATTTTGGCTCAAGAATCAAAACCAATCACTATTTTAAGTACAAAATTTTGTAGAATATGTAAGAATTCACTCATTTTTTGAATTCATCGTTCAAGTTTCGAATTAAGACGATGAGTAAATTATTATTGAAGAAGATCTTACAAATCTTTAAAAATATTCAATAATTCAAGTACTGGATTCTGAAGAAATTGTAAGAATTCGGTCAATTTTTGAATTTAAAGTCCGTTTCAAATTACGTAGGTGACATTGAAATAGTTGCACGTAACTATAAATTTAATAAATATGTAACAGATTTCGTTACGATACAGATTTTTTTTGTATTTGTCATTAGTTAAAAAGGATTAAAAACATCAATATTTTAAGTACTAGATTCTTAAGAAACCATCAGAATTCGATCCATTTTTTAATTTAAAGTTGTTGTTTCGAATTATGAAGATGAGTACCGGAATGTTGTAAATCATTAGTGAAGAAAATCTTAATTTCGACTCAACGTAAATTTCATAGTATTCAATAATTGAACTACTAGATTCTATCGACACAAAAACCGAAAAAGTTTAAGTTTTGAATCACTGTGAGAATAGAGAAGTTCAAAATCATTATTGGAGGATACCTTAATTTTGACTCAGATAAACATTAAGAGCTTTCCTTATTTGAAGTTTTTTTTTTTAATTAAGGTTTAAATTTCCTGTTATAAAAGTTATAAGTAATTAATTGTCAACCAATATTGAAAAGTATCTTCATAGTTACTTAGAGAAAGTTGCAAAGTATTCAATAATTGAAGTAATCTGTAAAAATCAAAAGAATTCAGTAATTTGTTTCATGTAAAGTATTATGATGAAAATCGAGAAGTTCTAAATCATTAAATTCTGAATTCTGTAGATAGAATCAAAATCTTTATATTCTGAATTATGTAGATAGAATTAAGTAAATTAAGAACTAAATAGTTGTTAATCATTATTGTTGAATTCTTAATTTTGATTCAATGAATACTTTCATAAAATATTTCACTAGATTTTGCGTAAGAATTATGTAACTTTACAAAAGTTAAGTTAACGATTCTGGTAGTAAGAATGAACACGAAATTAAAGTGGATTACGGTTGTTTCGAACTGCGCAAAAACAACAATTGATTGCAAGTGTTCAATACTTCAAATACTAGATTTTGTAGAAAAGCAAACGTAAGAATTATGCAAGTTTTCAAAAGTTGACGATTTTGATGTTAAGAATATCAAATAGTAGACTTTCTGTAAGAGTAAACGTAAGAATTACGAAAGTTTACAAAAGTTAAGTTAACGATTCTGGTGCTAAGAATGAACAGGAAAATTAAACTATATAACGGTTGTTTGGAACTACGCAAAAACAAAAATTGATTGCAAGTGTTCAATACCCCAAATACTAGATTTTGTAGAAAAGCAAACGTAAGAATTATGTAAGTTTTCAAAAGGTGACGATTTTGATGTTAAGAATATCAAATAGTAGATTTTCTGTAAGAGTAAACGTAAGAATTACGAAAGTTTACAAAAGTTAAGTTAACGATTTTGGTGCTAAGAATGAACAGGAAAATTAAACTATATAACGGTTGTTTGGAACTACGCAAAAACAAAAATTGATTGCAAGTGTTCAATACTTCAAATACTAGATTTTGTAGAAAAGCAAACGTGAGAATTATGTAAGTTTTCAAAAGTTGACGATTTTGATGTTAAGAATATCAAATAGTAGATTTTATGTAAGAGTAAACGTAAGAATTACGAAAGTTTACAAAAGTTAAGTTAACGATTCTGATGGTAAGAATGAAAACGAAAATGAAAATAATAGTTTTTTAGGAATTTCTCAAACAGGAATTGATTGAACATGTTCTATATTGCAAATACTAGTTTTTGTAGGAAAGCAAGTTTTCCAAAGTTGACGATTTTGATGTTAAGAATATCAAATACTAGATTTTGAAGAAGAACAAACGTAAGGATTTTGTAAGTTTACAAAAGAAGTCAAGTTTGCGATTTTGATGGTAAGAATATCAAATACTAGATGTTGTAGAAGAGCGAACGCAGGAAGTGCGTAAGTTTACAAAAGTTAACGGTTTTATTGGTAAGGAGGAAGACGAAATTCAAAGTTTGTTTGGAACTACGCAAACGAAAAAAACCAATAAGCGTTCCAAAGTTTCGATCAATTACATTGCGGCGCGTTATTTATTCTGTACAAAGGTCACAGATCCGGACCTTCTGCTTGAGGTCGCGGCGTGAGGTCCGACGCAAGGGCGTTTTTTCTCCTCTCTTTCTCTCTTTCGTAACTCGAGAGCGCGTACCGCCGACAAGGTAACGCACACTCTCGTTCGTACACACTTCTACTATTGTGTAACTAGTTCAGATTTATTCGCTCCATAAATAACACCTTGTATGGAGATTCTCCCGGAGTGGACACATTCCGCGCACCTAAATTATCAGGAACGTACGCGTCCCTTTTGTTGCTTCCTTTCGCACCCTTCGATCATTTCCTCATTTTTCATAGCATCTCATTTGTTCCTTTCTTCGACAGCTCCAATGCAGTAACATCGCATTACGCAACATCGTCGGACGATTTAGACGTTTTCGAGAGAACGCGTCCTTTTTTTTCACTTTGTAAGGTGAAAGTTTCTAGATTTTCCACGCCTCGAAATTTTTCTCTCTCTTTACACTTTTTTTTGTGTCGCATCGGACTCGACGTTTTCCCTTTTTCTTTCTGCACGACTCGAATTCCGCTCGGAAAAAGAGGCGATAGATAGATGGATGGGAGAGAGCGGGAGATCGCAGAAAGGAAAAGCAAGCTAAGCTATTTCGTTTCCATGGTAACACGTTGCATAACCGATGTTTTCATTGGAGCGCCGCGAGAATTTCTCCAAAGCAAAGTTATCTAAGTACTCGATATTATTGCAATCTCCACCGGCGTTTCTAAACCTTTATTTCACATGTGGCACAATGTTTGTATACTCAAAACAAAATTTAACTTTGACAGTTGGGGTGACATCTGTCATTACACGACCAAGAAACACCCATAATTCTCACCATAATTCAACAATTACCATTATAAAGAAAATCATATTTACATTTAGAATATACTTTAACGACAACACCAAAAAAGTGTTAGGATTGTGTCCCAAGCCATTTTACGGCAACCAAATATACATTCGTGACGTGGAAGATTGTACGCCTTTGAAAAGAAAACATAATTAAACAAATACAAATAGGTATGTATTATCCACTCCACAATAGCGACAAAAGAAAACACTTGGATTTTAATATTACCACAACATGATTAGTGTTTTCTAATAGATAATAGTTAATTAATAAAGCCAAGTTCGAATATGAACATAAGATATTTGAGATCAATCCATTCGGACAACCAGCAAATCACTCATCATTGCAGACAGTTATTTAGAATCGTTGCCCAATGACAACTGTTAGGATCACAAAAACCTTGTGTTGTATGTGGACCGGGATCGGGAAACGAACTCCCGCTCTCCGATCATTAGACATATGACTCAATGATCCATTCGTCCACGAGTCGTTGATCAAATAATTGAAAAAACATTGTCAATTTAAACATATTTTCATTCAAATAAATTGAATAAATTACTATAACTTAAATACAAATCGTTGAAATCAGTGTTTCTAGACATTTCCGTTGCAAATTTGCGAAATATAGAACAGTTATATAATTGCTGTAACACATAGTGTGACAGCTGTCATAATGATTGTTTTGTTTCAGTGTGATTAGAAAATTGTAACTTATAAAACAACCGTTTAATAATGTTTATAGTTATTTAATTCTATATGAAGAAACTCTATAAAAAGAATAACATGTTTACAAATATATGTGTATAATTTTTTGATGTTCTGAAATTAATAAAACCATAGTAACTCGTTTTGACTGACATAAGGTGACAGCTGTCATTTCACTCATAGATATGGTGATTGATTTCGATTACAATAAGCAATCAAAATATGAGGGTTTTCCTTTTTGCAAAGAATGTGTTGAAAGAAATGCTATTCTTATATAATTAAAGAAAGTCATTGTATTTGACATGAACTTAGGACTTGTTCAATCAAATCTTAAAAAGTGTTGTGCATAAATCTGTTGCTCAAATGCAATGCAATGTCAACCTTATTAATTAGGAATAATGCATGATATGATTATCAATGGAATAGGTAAAATGTTTTTATTTTCATTAGAAATAATGAATTTGATCGTAGTTCTTCAACTGTAAGAATTGTATGCAAGTTGAACAACTTCAGTTAATCAATTGTTGTTAAAACAGGGATGATCATTTTCTAATACGAAAAATTACTTTTTCGGGAAATTATGATAGAAAAAATCAATGCATTTATGAGATTATTGTGGATTTTATACTTTGTTAACATAATAGGTGCGTGATAATTCACTTCACAGTTGACAAATCAGTGAAATCATTGTTACTGATGAAGAAATAAAATTTGTGATATTAAAACAAAACTTTGCAACAAGTAAAGAAAACTATGAAACTTCTGTAATTTCTTTTCAAAACTAATCATATATTAACAGTATTGAGGAATTTCAATGCCAGAAAACCATGATTTATGCATGTTTTGCGTTTATTTCTGAAAAATTGAGGTTCTTTTCGTCAAAACGTGATAATCCTCTTTACAATTGACAAATCAGTCTAAATATTATTAATTAAAACATTATTGTTTGTTGCAGATTTGGCAATAATCATAGTTACTGATGAAGTAATAAAATATAGGATATTAAAACAAAACTTTGCATGTTACAAAGAAAACTACACAATTCTTGCAAAATCTTCAAAAAAGAATCATATTAACGACAGAACTTTATTGCATTGAGGAATTTCAATATCAGAAAACAGTTATTTATGTGCTTTTTCTTTTCACTAATCATAAGTAATAGTTAGAGAATTTTCTAGTGATGTTCACGAGTATTTAATATACATTTTCATGTCATGATTTACTAAGAAAAGTACAATACAATAAAGTTTAAGATTTTTGAAATTTCAATTTCTCTTATTGGAATCCATAAACTTGAACGAATTTAGAAAAGATATATAAATATAACATTCCTTTCTTGAAACAGAAAATTATGCAGAATTTCAAGATTGTTAATTAATATAATATTCCGAATTTCTAAACCTGGACAAATTTGGTATAAAACGCAAATTATTTGTCTCAAGCAAAAATATTTATGTATTAAATTATCAGAAAATTATGTGTGGAAAGTTGAGAATTTCAAAGTATTTACTTAAAATAATATTACCAATTCCACATTTATAAAAAAATGTAACATAAAGTACTTGATTCAGGACGAAAATGCATGATTTTTACTCACATATTAATTTATTGATGAGAAAATAACGTGTTTAAGTTAATGTTTGTTTCAGGCCAAAAAAATCTGGACTTTTTTTTTATCTCAACAGATTAATTAGAATATTTTCTATTTAACTTGTATATTTCAGTAACATGGACAAATGTGTACAATTGATACAAAGAACATAAATATTTTCACTTTTCTCAAATTATGTAAGAAATTCCATTTCAATATTTTGAATTCAAATAGTATTATTTAGGAATTTTCCAGTATGAATTCGTCTGAGCAATGTTTCATTTAAGAAAAGTGATATAGAAATCGTAAAACAACAAAATTTGTTAAATAAATCAATTTATGAAACAGATTTAAATTATTTATTTTTATACTTTATAGATACAACAATAATGAAAGTACAATAAGTAACAAATGATTGAGTGATTCTAATAATTCTTGTATTATTTGATTGCATTTTCACGGTTTTTAGAATCCAGTGATAAAACCAAAAACCATTATTCATCAGCTTTCGAAAGAATTTTTGAATATTTTGCAATAACTTTGTTAAAGTTAGAATTTTATTATTAATTCAAAACCAGAAAGCCAAATTTAGTTATGAAGTGTTCGTAAATATTACTTATCTTCTGCCATGAGCAAAAACTATATATTTTTCTAAATGTTTATGAGAATATAGTAAGTGAAAAAGGGAATTATATCTTTTAAAGTTTGAGGGATGATGAAGATGATTTGTAAATAGAATTTGCTATAATGAACTAGTTTATAAAAAGTGAATC
Organism: Nicrophorus orbicollis; assembly: GCA_018845635.1. Taxonomy (NCBI): domain Eukaryota; kingdom Metazoa; phylum Arthropoda; class Insecta; order Coleoptera; family Silphidae; genus Nicrophorus; species Nicrophorus orbicollis. Next base: position 575,047 of record JAFMTC010000158.1, read on the forward strand.
AGTACACAATAACAATTTTTTTTCCAAGTAGATTTAACAGATAATTCCTAAGAAATAGTAAGTGGTGTACACTATATAACTTGTTGATTGGCTGAACAAATTACAGTACAATGTAGTTTACTAATTGTATAAGAAAGACAACATTTTGTGATACTTTTGTCAACTAAAATACCAGTTTAGTGCATGGTTTTTAATTGGAAGTAAACTCACTAATGGCACAGAGTAAAGTCGTGCAGAAAAGTTATTCACTTGTCTTTAAAAAGCGGTGAAAAGCCGACAACTTTGATTCTCAGAAACTCGGATATAAGTAAACAGAAACTTACTGATTGGTTGCACAAATTACAGTACAATATAGTTTACTAATTGTATAAGAAAGACAACATTTTTTGATACTTTTATCAACTAAAATACCAGTTTAGTACATGGTTTTTAATTGGAAGAAAACTCAATAATAGCACAGAATAAAGTCGTGCAGAAAA
>JAFMTC010000158.1:586234-597196 GCA_018845635.1 Nicrophorus orbicollis
TTTTTCATAATTTATTATGAATGGATTAAAATTGATTCCATATTACCGAAAAGTTATCAAATTTGTGTTACAAATTGAAAGAATCCACCGATGTTTGCAGCCTAAGAAGCAAATACTTTGAATAAAGAAGTACAGAACAAAAAATCACAAAATTCATTTCAAAAATTGATTTTTCATCACGAAGATTCTTATGATTGTTTCAGGAAAGAAATAATTCAAATTTTTATGGAAAACAAATAATATTTAGTAAAAGACAAAATCGATGTAATTTACTGTGTAATTAATTGTAAATTTTGATGCATACAGACAATTTACAAATGAAACAATATTTTAGATAATGTTTATTATTTTAAAAAATCAATTAAAAACGTTGAAAATCTATGGGAACAATGATTTTATTGTAAAAATATCATTTTCGTTATAAAAAAATACAACTTACAATTAGTGAATAATGTTAAAAATTATTTCATTTCTTGCGTAATTTATTGTAATTATTGATGAAATCATTAGGAAAACCCAAGAAGATTATCATAAATTATAAAATGTTATGTTATGTTGTAACATACTTAAGTATTCTTTCAAAAAAGGAAATTATAACACGAAGATTCTTATGACTGTTTCATACAAGAAATGTTTATGCAATACTGTTTTGTATTAACTTAGTTTGTTCATAATTTAAAGTTTTTTGTAGCTAATTCTGAGTTAAATCTACATATGTTGTATGAGGAAGGTAAATCTAATTAAGAGTAATTCGTATGGGTTGAATACTGTTATTGAAAAAAACGATGAAACAGTTTCAATTTTTCAACGTATTTTGTCTTCATTGTGTCGAGTAGAATTGTGAAGGAAGGTGGAAAATTTAATTAAGAGTAATTCGTATGGGTTGATGAAAGCAGGACGTTGACGTTGTTACCTTCCTGATTTTGTCTGAAAATCGATTGAAAAAATACGGAAATTTCAGGATTTGCTTTTATCGTTCAGTTCCTAATGAATCATAGGAATTCATGCAATACATTTGATAATTAACAGTTTGTTGTTGTTAATATAAAAACAAAGATTTTAAAGAAATATTATTTTTTCAATAGAAAGAAAAAACAACTTTTCTTATAAACAATCACATATGAATTAGATGTAACAGTTTCAGTTATATCAGAGTTAATAGTTGCTTTTTATTCAAAGTTTTCTTATAAAAAAATCATACAATTTCAGTAATTTTGAAACGTGAAAAATAATCTCTCGATGTGTTTCTATTTTAGTGTGTGATTAAATTTCTACGAAAAACCGACAGAAAACTACGTGTAACATTTATAGAATTATTAACATGAAATTACGTTTCCCTATCAAAATCTATAAAATGGTTTTAACAGTTTCAGTAATTAACAGTTTGTGACGATAAAAACGTTCATATTTTGTAAAAATCAAATGAACAATTTCAGTAATATTGATAGTAAAAAAGATGTAGGAAATATCCCGTTTCATTTGCAATTTGCAATGTTTTAATAATAAGAAAACAATGTGAAATATTTGGAAATTTTATCATAGAAATGTCAATTTCTGAACAGAAAAATGCTTAAATGGATGCAACAAAAGGAATATCTGTTCACGTTTTAATAACAAAGAAAATGGACAGAAACAATAGGAAAAATTCGTTAATGCTTTTATGATTTAACTTTGTGGTCACTCAACAAATTGAATATGTGATATGTGAGTTTCAGTGTGTGTATTAAGAAAAGTTGAAACAACATGAAATATAATGTTGCAAATGAAAGTGTTAATGTTCAGTAATATAAACGTTTCTTTGACTTGTTATTTTCATGATTTGATAAATGATGTGAACTTAATATAAAACGTTGAGAAAAACGACTGTATACATCATGTGAGAAATGAACTAAACGAAAGTTGCATTTTTTATTCAAATAAATTGAATTTGGTTGTAAGTTTCAGTAATTACACAGTTTAAGTTCGCTTTTATCCAAAGTTTATATTTTCTGATAAAAAAAATCAATGAATCATTTCAGTAATGTTGTTACTTTCTCCAAATTTTCACTCATGAAACTAGAATCAACTGAAAACATCAAATATTTTGGACTTTTTACATCGAAACTTCAATATTCGAGAGAAAACACTTGTTAATGCAATGAAATCGTATCAGAATGTGAAAGAAACATCTTTGCTTTTTTTGCAGCGTTTTAATTTCTAAGAAAATGGATTGGAAACATGAAATTATTTCATCCAAAGATTTTTATTAGTAGTTGTTATTTTATTGGGAAAAAATAAAGATATGAAAAAGCAATATTCAACAGTTTGAACTGATTGAAAAATTCTACGAAAATCGACAGAAACAACATAAAATGTTTGATATTTTTTTATCTAAGCTGAAATGTTTTATAAAATAATTTGTACCGAAAAATTATGAAAAAAAACAAGTTTAATTTCTCATAAAATTATTAAAATCAGTTGTAATGGTTTCAGTAATTTCATTGTTTATTATTTAGAAATACGAGAAATTACATGAAAGTACAGATATGAGATTTTCAATACATATTCATTTACACAAAACCCCATGCACTTCTTTGTTGTAAATGAAATAATTGCATCATTTTTTTGTCAATAAATTGTTTATAGTTATAAGATACATATTCATATTATATATTTGATAATAAATACTTTGAATTACAAAAAGAAAATAGGTTTTATTTGATTCCAGAAACTGGAATTTTATAAAATATAAACCACTCCGTTTTTTCTGAATCAAAAAGAAAACTCGTTTAAATGAGATTTAGTAATGTAATAATATGAAAGAACTTAATTTAGTTTTCGATTGGTAATCTTTATTAGAACAGTTTTCAAAAAATACACACAAAAAATACAAAATTTCGTTTTGATTAATTACTAAATATTATACTGAATGTTCTCAAAACGATGTTTCTTTTATTATTTTTTTATATAAGAATATTACACACCTTGCATATGCATAAAGATGGATGAAAAGCATGAAAAATTGATAGAAATTCATGTTTCAAATGATAGAAACACATGTTTGATAAACATGACATTACGAGTAAAATTCCAAATAAATCCATACGTTTTTAAGTATAACATTGCCATTAGTTAGTAAATCAATTGAGAACTAAAATTTCCAGAAATTAAAGAACAAATTGGAAAGAAATATTGAGTAATACGATTTTCTGTTTACTAGTGAAAACTTTGTCAAAAGCTACAACGAACAAATAATACGAATGACTGAAACATTTTGATTAATGGTAATGCAAACTGTTCGAAAATTACAACTTTAGATACTTCGAAGTAAAATTTGGAAATACAAATAAAACATTTCGAAAGAATCAGATATTGTATAAAAACTTAGTAGTAATGATTTCAAGACATTTGGACAATGAAATATAAATAAAGATTTTTGGGGAAAAAGTTGACTATTTTGATATTTTTTTCTTGAATTAGTCAAGGATAATTTAAGGATTATGTTCATGGTCTAAAGCATGAAAAAACTTGTTTTTAGCTGAAAAAAGAAAGCTTATCCCAATAAAATATTAAATAAATTGGACAGTTCTCAAGTGAACGAATATAATTTATGTTGCTTTCAAGTGGAGAATAGTTTAATAAGAAAAATATCATAGATTTTGGTAAAGAAACATATACACTTTCACATTATTTCATATTTTAATGTTTCTTTCTATAAAAATCAATAAAAAAAACATGAAATTCTTACGTAATTACTAAATAAATGTAACTAGTGAACAAATTGTAAAACTTTGGTAAAAACACTCACGTCCATGTAAGAAAATCAAATAGAAAAGAAGAAATTTACGTAAAGTAACCTTTATCATTGAAAACAAACATTTCTTTCAAGTTTAAAACGAAAAACATTGAAACTTTTGTCCCAAAATGTAAATTTTCCTCATTATAAATATTTTAGTACCTGTGTGAAAACACGAAAAAGATACTTCTGTAAATAGCGAAAGAAACAAGGAAATGTCCTGCAATAAATTTATTGTTGAAAATAATGTGTGTTTCTCTCATTACTGTGATATTATCAATCATTGAAATATTCAGATAGAGACATTGTAAGACCTTGCATGAGGATTTTGTTAAATAATAAAACGAACAGAAGAAATTATTCATATAAATATGCAATTATTTCAGTTATAATGTAATGAAATGACAATTAAGAAATGTGTAAATTGGAATAAAGTTATCGTAGTATGAAATGTGTGTAATTTTATTAGCATGTAGCAATTTTTGATATAAGTTTTATGTAAGGAAACATTAAGGAAACTCAAATAAAAACGAAGGAATGCAAATGAATCCAAATTCATTTCTGAGAGATTTTTTTTATAAAACAAGTATAGATTTTGATATAAAAAGTAAATAGAAATACATAATTTGCAATCAATTTAATATATTTGATAAAACCAAAGAAACGTATCATCAAAAGTAAATTTAGGTATTGGATTCTATAGAATAATTAGACTTTGATGAAATATTTATAAATAACATGAAAAACAGGATTGATTCTGTGAATGTGTGATTTCATTTCAATTATATCTTGCTGACAAACAGAATGATCTTTAAATCATTATTTTTTCGTGTAAAATGAGAATATTTTGTAAAATTGGAACACGAATTACAGTAAAAATGATCAAATTTTATAATGATACTGAAATCAACTCCAACTAGTTGAGGCAGAAAGATACAAATCATTTAATAAATGATCTTTTCAGTTTCAAAGAGAATTCAGTTGTAATTTACTGAAAATATTCAGAAATTAATGTACAATCAAACAAAAACGTATGTAATATTTAAAGGAAATGTAGTTCAAAAGATGATTTCTGGAAGAAACAAGAATGTGAAACCAATTTCTTTTTTCGAAAAACTTGGGTAAAAATGTAATGTATTATTAGTATGTAGTATTAGAGAAAATGAATAGTTTTTACGTAGAAAAATCAATAGGAATGATTTACTTTTTATCGAAACTTGAGCAAACAAAAAAAATGTTACAATTTCATCACTAATAAGTTTTAGTTATTTTTCTTAATTAAGTCATTAAAAGGTGGAAAAAAATTAAGAATATCTCTTCAATCTACAAGAAACTTAATTGCTATATAGAAAAAAAGCAATAAATTAAGTTGAACTTAGTTGTTATGCAAAAACCATAATAATCTTATAGGAATCAATTCAAATTTTATGAAATAAATGTACGTTTTTCACGTAGTAACAAATTTGCTTAAAAAATATACATCTTAAGCAGATGAAATGCAATAAATTAAGAAAATAAGTCAATGTTTTAGTATACGAAAACCATATTGGAACATATATACATATAGCTCAAACATGTTGGTAGATTTAAGTTGTAGAACACAGGGATAAAATAATAATTTATGAAAGTAACTGTACAAATACTAATAACAATCATATTCAAATGTAATTTCATCAGATTTAAGATGAATCCATGAAAGTTACATGTATTTTTCAATGAATATCTTTAACAGAAAATTCAGAGAAACGACTGAATTGGAACATGAAAACGAAACGAATATCAAAGTGTGCGGTTGAGTTAAACAAGGGAAATAATTAAGAAATATAGTTCTTTCAGATCAAGTAACTTAATTTACTTTTAAGGAGTAAATTCTAAGAAGAGGATGAAAATAGAAAATCTGTTACGAAGTGCACAAAGAAGAAACAATAATGTATGAATCCGTTGTACTAATTTCAAAATATATTATGTAAAATGTAATTGTAATAACAAATTGTGTGCTTAACAAGTTGCTCATGCTTATTTATTGTTAAATTAAAGAGTAAATTGATGAATTCGTAGCAATTTACCACTAAAATAGTAGTGTAATTATTCGAAAGTAAGAAACTTCGATCCAATGAATTCAAATAAATTATTATGATAGAATTGTTTGTAATTTAAAGTTCAAGAACAAAGAGTAGGAACTGTAATATACAAAAATGAGATGCATTATATAAATATCATCAATTGTAATAATAATCGCGAAATTCTACTTAGTTCAAGAGAAAACTACTGATTTGTATGTTTTAAAACAAATGGAGATCTGAAAATATTGCAAAAAGACAAGCCACTCCAAGTGTTCTGAAATAAGTGTTAAAGAAACGCAAACATAACTATTTCTCTGAGTTTCAAAAAATGTTGAGAAATGATTGCAATGTCATAATTGAAGTTTGGTTGAACTTGAAGATCGAGTTTATGTTATGTTTAAAAACATTACAGGAATTGTTGGTTTATCAACCCAAATAATGAAGAATTATAAATCACTTTGAATTGATTAAGTTTCAGAAGTTATAAACAAAATCAGATTGTTTACAGTTCAAAGTTAAAGAAAACAACGATGAATTATAAAAGAAACATGAAATATTAACCAAATAAAGGCTTTCTCTTGTGAAACTGATTTGTATTAATTTGAAATAAATTGATCGCACATTTCACAATAATTTAAATTTTTCTTGCATCATTACTATTTACGTAAAAGAGATAAATTCTTGAAATAAAGCATGTACAAAACGAAGCAATATGTGAAGAATTACTATACAAAATTAGTATACTAAAATCAAAGTGTTAAATTGGATTAAACATAGATAATAAATGTATGTTCATTTGAAGTTCGAAGTGAATCGACTGTAAGTAATTGTAGTTAATCAATCCAAAAAGTAAAGAAGCGTGCTTCTCGCACTAAAGTAGAAGTTGTGCTACTTCTTCTAGGCAGCATATTCCAGAAAAGTTTTAGTAGTTTTTAGGAACATTTATAATTAAGAAAATGTGTGTAAATTGTGTCAAAATTTGACTATAAGATTAAATGAATTTTGTTTATATAATTGAAGAACATTTTTTTATATAAAAAATATGTTTGTTCTTACATTTCTTTTGGAAACATTTGATGGGAAATGCATCTTTTCTAGGTTTTGCACAAGAAATTGATAATCTACCAAATTTAAGAGTATTAAATTGGTGTTTATTTTATATACAATATGAGCTTTCAGTTGATGAGACTTAATCCTGATGATAATAGCCATTTCATCTTCAAATATAAAGCCGAGAGTAGAAGAAAGTATAAGTCTATTTGACAAAATGACTGAGGAAGTAGGGTGCCTAAACAGATCAAACGAAACACAAAGCAATTCCATCGTAATTTCGAACAACAAAATGAAATGATATGCACTTAAGATTCGAAATATTTAGATTTTGGATCGGCACAGAGAAAATACCAATGAAATATGTAAGAAATTAAACGAATTGATTGATTGGATAGGTTTGGAAAAAGTTCACAGAAAAACGAATTATTAATACATAAGTGCAGAAACCTGCATGGACTTAAGCTATCAAACTTTGGATATTGATATTATTCAACAATTTGAGTGGAAGTGGTTACGAACTATAGTACAAACACCATACTATTTGCATAGTTATAAAATGTAATGATCTCAAATTAAACACTGAAAACTGAAAATTCCGTGCTCAGTGCACTTTATAGTTTGGAGGCGCATCCCAAATAATTAGAATGTTTTAGATTAATAGTTATTTCATCTACAGGCTAATAAATCTTCCATGTTGTGGGATTAGTTAAGTGTTGAAACTGAAGGTAAGAATTGAAAAATTGATAAATAAGAATCGTAAATCTTTTTAGAATATAATCCCATTCCTATTCAATATAATACAATGAAATTGTAGAAGATTCAAGAATCTATGATACCCAAACTACATTATTTGCAAAAAACATAATGATTTTATTGTAAAGAATAGCAGATGCAACATTAGAATTGAACAACATTCGTCAATCTATTTCTATTATAACTTCGTTTATTTACAATAATTTATATTGAATTGTTGCAAACCAATAAGAATTAATTGCAATTAAAGAACATTGTAAGAGTTATGTAAGAGAGATGCAAAATAGGTTTAAGAATTGTGTTCCAGATCATTAAATAATCTTTATTTTTCATTGTAATTAATAAACAATTTTATATGTTTATTAAGTGAGTGATATAATTGTAATTTTAGATAAAGTATTCGTTTTTATTACGAAATTAATAAATGTGTCCTATCAATTAATCAGTTTTTAATAAGTTAAGATATTTAAATATTCATAAAGTACAAATGTAAGGTAATCTGATAAAATTTCTCAAATTTTCATGTAATTTGTAGAAGTAAATTGGTTTAACACAACTGTATTTTAGATCATTGAGTAATCTTGGATAGAAAAATACACTAATAAAACATATAAAGTTCTTGTTCAAATTAATATATGCTTTTACTTTGATAATTAGATGAACAACTAAATATTAATTTTCAATTTCGAAACTTTTAATAGTCAAATAATCGATTTTTAACTAAATTTTCATAAAGTTCTAGTGTAATGTAATCTGATAAAATTTCTAATATTTTCATCCAATTTGTAGCAATAAATTGGTTTAAGAACTTTACTCAAGAGCAGAACGTTGGTGTTCAAATGAATATATGCTTTTACATTAATAATTAAAAGAATTACTTAATATTAATTTTCAGTTTCGAAAGTTTGAATAGTCAAATAATCAATTTGTAATAAGTTATGAGCTTGAAATGTTCATAAAGTTTAAATGTAACAGTAATCTGACAAAATTACTCATATTTTCATACAATTTGTAGAAGTAAATTGGTTTAAGAACTGTATTCCAGATCTATATTTAATTTTGAACAGACAAATATAATGGTAAAACTTTTAACGTTCATGTTCAAATTTGTACATGTTTTTACTTTGATAATAAGATGAACAACTAAATATTAATTTTCAATTTCGAAACTTGTAATAGTGAAATAATCAATTTTTAACAAGTTCAGAGCATGAAATTTTCATGAAGTTCAAATGTAAAGTAATCTGATAACATTTCTCATATTTTCAGACAATTTGATAAGAACTGTATTAGAGAAAATAACGTTGGTGTTAAAATTAATATATGCTTTAGCTTTAATAATTAAATGAACAACTAAACATTAATTTTCAATTTCTATACTTTTAATAGTCAAATAATCAATTTTTAACAAGTTATGAGCTTGAAATGTTCATAAAGTTTAAATGTAACAGTAATCTGACAAAATTACTCATATTTTCATACAATTTGTAGAAGTAAATTGGTTTAAGAACTGTATTCCAGATCTATATTTAATTTTGAATAGACATATAGAATGGTAAAACTTTTAACGTTCATGTTCAAATTTTTACATGTCTTTACTTTCATAATAAGATGAAGAACTAAATATTAATTTTCAATTTCGAAACTTGCAATAGTGAAATAATCAATTTTTAACAAGTTCAGAACATGAAATTTTCATAAAGTTCAAGTGTAAACTAATCTGATAACATTTCTCATATTTTCAGACAATTTGCCAAGAACTGTATTAGAAAAAACAGCGTTAATGTTTAAATGAATATATGCTTTTACTTTGAATAGTCAAATAATCAATTTTTAACAAGTTACGTGCATGAAATTTTCATAAATTTCAAATGTAAAGTAATCTGACAATATTACTCATATTTTCAGACAATTTGTAGAAGTAAATTGGTTTAAGAACTGTATTCCAGATCTATATTTAATTTTGAACAGACAAATAGAATGGTAAAACTTTTAACGTTCATGTTCAAATTTATACATGATTTTACTTTAATAATTAAATGAACAACTTAATATTAATTTTCAATTTCGAAACTTTTAATAGTCAAACTATAAGTAAGTTCAGATAATGAAATCTTCATAAAGTTAAAATGTAAATTAGAACCTTGTAAAGTTTCTCATATTTTCGTCTATTTTATAAATATAAAACACTTTTAAAAGAATAGTAGTTACATTAGAATTGAACAACATTGGTCAATCTACAATTATAACACCATTTTCGACAAATAATGATAAGAAAAGGCTAATTTAATTGTAATTAAAGATAAAAATGACGGTGCAAAACAACATTTTGAACTATGTTCCAAATCAATATAAAGTTTTATCCAGGAAATAGCCTAATTTTAGATGTATATTTCAAATTAATAAATAATTGTACTTTAATAATTATTTTTTTTTCTATTAAGACATTTGTTTCACTTCGAATTGTGTTAAGTAGCCAAACGATCAAATTTCAATAAGACTGCAATTCAAACTAATACCAGTTATATTTTATAAAGTTGAAAAGTAAATAAACTGGGAAAAAAATCCTCATATTTTCACCTAAATAAGTTTTAAAAACTTTGTTCCAAATCATTGATAAACAGATAAGCAAAGAATACAACAGCAATTTTCAAACTTTTTTTCAATTTCCTTTCAAAAAATAGTAAATAAAAAGTTGTAATACCACTTTGTTTATAAAAATGTGATATAAATTGCGTAATTTTGCGTGAGTTATGATGTTAAATATTGAAACAGGATATGTTAACTCTTGAAAAAGATAAAATTGAGGTCAGATAGGAAATGAAAATTTACATTTGATTGATTTCTTTTGTAATGGATGATCATTGTTATCGAATTACTAACAAAATAGTTTTAAATTGTGTTTTTAATTAATTTCTTATAATTTTATGAAGTTTAATGTAAATTAATTAGATAATAAATATAATCTCCATATCAAAAGGATTAAAAATTGCATTTCAAATCATTATACATATTGATAGGAAATAGTTCAAAGTAATTTCAAAAAAACTTTGTTATGCTAAAGAAATTGAAAAATTTCTTATACAATTTTCGTTTCTAAACTTTTGATAATCAATTTTTAATACGGACAATCTGAAAAAATGTCTCATATTTTCGTTAAAAGTTAAAACTATAAGAGTTGTTTTAAATTAATAAATAATTTCAGTTGGCAAAATATCTATTAAAGTAATATATGTTTGCTTGAGATATCAATAAATTTCTTATACAATTTTCGTTTCTAAACTTTTTAATAATCAATTTTTAATACGATAATCTGAT
>JAFMTC010000158.1:607383-619414 GCA_018845635.1 Nicrophorus orbicollis
GTAAATAACAATGGAAAAAAAGGAATTGTGTAGAAGTTATTTTCGAATGTTTTTCGTAGTCCAAAATAATGAAAACAATGGAACAATATTTTTCAAACTCAATCAAAAATCCCTTCAAAAATTGAAATTATTCTCTTTAATTGGGAGATGTAAATAACAATGGAAAGTCCATAGCAACGCCTCCTTAATTAATTGGGAGATGTAAATTTAAACAACAAATGCGTGTTAAGATTAGACTTATTATAATCACTATTAACTCTTCAGTTGTTCTTTAAACTAATTGAATGGGTTTAATTAACCTATCTTTGGTAATTACAGAAGCAAAAGAACAAAAGTCAAGAGTGCAATGCAATTTCTTTTACATTAATTTACTTGTTAAAATGGAATGTAAAGTTTAGTTAATCCTCAAATAAAAAAACTTAGAATCATCAAAGACAATAGTTTGATGTTGGAATTATGAAAATATAAATATTCCAGCAAATAGCATATAAAAACGAAGCACTGATTAATCTCGTAAACACTCGTATTTAAAGCTTAAAGTCTAAGCACAAACAATACAATAACATATCATTATCAGAAATAGTATAATTAACCCAATTAATTAGTCTAATTAAGTTCATTTTGGTAAAAATTTACAATTTTTTTTTTGGTGAAAAATTTCAATTAGTTCGAATCTCATGACTTGCCGTTTATAATTTGATTCTGTACTTGCTTGAGCATCATTTAAGGATACAAATTATGGCTTTAGCTTATAGTGGAGAAAATAAGAATTATAAATAAAATGCATAAAAGCAATACTAAAAGCAATTTTCATTATTTGTTAATCAATTTGAAGTAAAATAACTCGATTTCTTCTAATCTTAAGAGCTTTTTTCCAACATTGGATATACTTATATTAAGTTAATGTTACTTTTTTTATTCAAGAATTAACTTTTGATATAAAAATGATTGCATAACGACAAATAACATTAATTATATATAAAAGTTTCATGTGCAAAAAGAAAATATGTTTTAGTTAAACATTAAATATCGATGTACAATATTGTTTTTTTTTTTAGAAAATAGTTTTGTTAAGAAATTAGATTTATAATATCTTGTTTTTGATTCGTTAGAATTTAAATATTTTCTTTCATTTCAAGCATTGCACATGTTTAAATTAATTTTATGGTACTTCTGCTCTTGATTTCGTTATAAAATATTATCGAAAACAAGTAAAATATACGTGTAATACAATAAAGTTCCAAATAGGATTGTTGTCAAAATGAGAGTTGATTGTATTGTGTTTTCGTTAAGTTTTATTAATAAGTTAGATGCAAAATATATCTATTTGTTCGAATCTTAATAGCTTATAACAATATTGTTTTGAATGACAATGTTCGGTATAAAAAGAGTAACATTTCACTTGAACAAATTCCTTAACAGTTTTGTTCATTGCGTTGCATTAAAATCCAAAAAAAAAAATACAAAAAACTACAGCAATTGACATCAGTATTATTGTAATGTAATATGTTATCAAAGTTTATATTTTCATTCAAGAAATACTTGTTGTTAATAAATGATGCAAACATATTTAATTTTCTTCGAATCGAAAATCGAAAATTACATTTTCTCTACTTTGTGTACGTTTCATTAAATTAACATTAATTAAGCCAAAATTTGAGTGAGAATAGTTTGTTGCAATTGCAAATTTTGTTTTGTCTATTTTGTATGCGTTTAACATTACCTTTATCTTCGTGAAAGAATCCAAAAAAATCAGAATGAGAATTGTTTATTTTTTTTAGCAAATTATTAGAACATTACAAATTGTATTTTGTTCACTTTGTGTACGTTTCAGGAAATTAACATTAACTTTTAAGGTGTAAAACCAAAATTAGAGTGAAAATAGTTTATTTTTTATCAATTTTGATTTTAACTTTGTGTATGTTTCATTAAATTAATATTCACATCGAGGATGTCGAACCTAAAAAAATGTAAAATAATAATATAAGATATACGAAAAGCATTGAATTGCCGTGAAAATTATGTATTTTTTAACCAATTTATTAGAATTTTACACAAAGAAATTTTCCTTTTTTCTATTTTCATCAAACGTGAATTAATTAGGAGATGTAAATAACAATTGAAAGTCCATTGCAAAGCCTCCTTAAATCATTGGAAGATGTAAATTAAAACAACATTTTGTACAACAAATACATTTTAAGTTTAGTTTTATTACAACTATTCACTCTTTACTTGTTCTCTTATCTTATTGAATGCGTTTAATTAACTTATCTTCAGTAATTAAAGAAGTAAAAGAACGAAAGTCAATATTGCAACGGAATTTGTTTAATTAGTTGATGCAATTACTTATTGTTTAGATTTAATGTAAGTTCAGTTAATTCTCAAATAAGAAAACTTATAATTATCGGAACAAATAGTATGAATGAGCAGTAACAATTGATGCACGAAACAAAAACAAAACAAATGTAGTGACAATTGTAAGATATACGAAAAGCATTGAATTGCAGCGAAAATTGTGTATTTTTAACCAATTTATTAGAATTTTACAAATTGCAAATTTCCTTTTTTCTATTTTTATCAAACATGAATTAATTAGGAGATGTAAATAACAATTGAAAGTCCATTGCAAAGCCTCCTTAATTCATTGCGAGTAGTAAATATAAACAACTTGTACAACAAATACATTTTAAGATTAGTCTTATTACAAGAACTATTCACTCTTTAGTTTTTCTTTTATCTTATTGAATGCGTTTAATTAACTTATCTTCGGTAATTAAAGAAGTAAATGAACGAAAGTCAATATTGCAATGGAATTTCTTTAATTACTTGATGCAATTACTTATTGTTTAGATTTAATGTAAGTTTAGTTAATCCCCAAATAAGAAAACTTATAATTATCGGAACAAAAAGTATGGATGAGCAGTAACAATTGATGCACGAAACAAAAACAAAACAAATGTAGTGACAATTATAAGATATACGAAAAGCATTGAATTGCAGTGAAAATTGTCTATTTTTTAACCAATTTATTAGAATTTTACACAAAGTAAATTTCCTTTTTTCTATTTTCATCAAACGTGAATTAATTAGGAGATGTAAATAACAATTGAAAGTCCATTGCAAAGCCTCCTTAAATCATTGGAAGATGTAAATTAAAACAACAACTTGTACAACAAATACATTTTAAGTTTAGTTTTATTACAAGAACTATTCACTCTTTACTTGTTCTTTTATCTTATTGAATGCGTTTAATTAACTTATCTTCGGTAATCAAAGAAGTAAATGAACGAAAGTCAATATTGCAACGGAATTTCTTTAATTACTTGATGCAATTACTTATTGTTTAGATGTAATTTAATGTAAGTTTAGTTTAGTTTAAACAAATAAGAAAACTTACAATTATCGGAACAAATAGTATGAATGAGCAGTAACAATTGATGCACGAAACAAAAACAAAACAATTGTAGTGACAATTATAAGATATACGAATTGCAGTGAAAATTGTGTAGTTTTTAACCAATTCATTAGAATTTTACACAAAGCAAATTTCCTTTTTTCTATTTTCATCAAACGTGAATTAATTGGGAGACGTAGATAACAATTGAAAGTCCATTGCAAAGCCTCCTTAATTCATTGGGAGAAGTATATTTAAACAACAATTTGTACAACAAATACATATTAATATTAGTCTAATTATAAGAACTATTCATTCTTTAATTCTATTTGATTTTGCATTTATTGAATGCGTTTAATTAACTTATCTTCGGTAATTATAGAAGTCGTTCTTTTACTTAATAAGTCAATAATACAACTTTACTTAGTTGATGCAATTACTTATTGTTTAGATTTAATGTAAGTTTAGTTAATCCCCAAATAACGAAACTTAGAATTGTCGAAACAAATAGTTTTGATTTGCAGCAGTAACAATTGATACACGATGCAAAAACAAAAACAAGTGACAATTATATACGAAAAACATTGCATTGCAGTGAAAATTGTGTATTTTTTTTTACTAATTTATAAGAATTATAAGAACAAATTGCAAATTTTATTTCCATCAAACTTTCATGGTGTAACGCTATAAGAAAGTCAAATAAATACAGAATATAGCAAGAAATATTCGGTTAAAGTCAAAAAAACTAACATTTAAGTTGTATACAATTTGTATGCTTTTATTAAATTAATATTAATTTTCATGTTGTTACGATACAAAAATAGTAAATAAATTAATGAAATTTTTAGAAATATTAAATTTTCTTTGCGTTTCTTTGAATTAACAGTATGTACTCCAGAAAAATGTAATAAATACAGCAAATACGAATTATATTGTAGTAGAATTTCGTATTTTGTGAACAATTTGTTGGAATATTACAAATTATATTTTTCAACTTTGCTTGTGTTTCATTCACTTTCACAATATAATAATGAAATACATTGGTCGTTAGCCCAATTTGGACCAATAATATACTAAAACAATAAATATTTTGTGAACAATTTGTTGGAATATTACTAAATTATATTTTTTTAATTTTTTTTATGTGTTTATGAACTTTCATAATATGATAATAAGAGGGCAGAAATACGTTGGTCGTTAGCCCAATTTGCACCAATAAGTACATTGAAATAATATCGATAAAATAAAGTAAAATAAATACAAAAATTGTATGTTTTTTTTTCAGTTTTCTGAAACTCAATTATAAAATATTAAGAAAACGTGAATATGAAATGAAATATTAAGTGAAAGTTTTATCTTTTTCAGAAATTGATTCAAGTTGAATTCAAGTTACTTTTTTTTCATTGATTTCATTAAAATTTATAAAATGATGT
Source organism: Nicrophorus orbicollis (assembly GCA_018845635.1). NCBI lineage: Eukaryota > Metazoa > Arthropoda > Insecta > Coleoptera > Silphidae > Nicrophorus > Nicrophorus orbicollis. Next base: position 612,211 of record JAFMTC010000158.1, read on the forward strand.
ATGGAATTTGTTTGCAGTGCACAACTGTGTTTGTTAGATTAGAACTACGCAATGCGTAGGAAAAGGTGGGAATGGTTTGGTGAAGCACGTGCTCTTGTAGTTTGAATAATATAGTGTAGAAAATGTGAAAAAGTATAGTGATTTTTGTAGAAATTATTATCATACCCAGGGAGAATCCAAGTAAAATCGCAACGAGCGGATAATTCCAATAAAAATGCGAGAACATCTTGATGGTGGTGTTGGTGATGATGATGATTTTCATAGCACGTGCGAAGAGTCTGAGAAGTGGCAATTATTTTAGTAGTACTAGTAAATACATAAGTCACAAGTGCACTTGATATGGATTCGAGAGATATGTCGTGTTTATGTTCTTGTGTGTGTGTGTATGTATGTAACAACGTGATGGATAGAGATGGATGCACGCGTTTGAGTGAATAAGTTTGATGTGTGTGAGAAGAGCGGATTTGAAAAGAGCAAAAGTTCGAAGAAAGAGGATCGAGTCGAAAGAGAGAGTTTGAGTTTTACAGGTGACGAAGAGGAGTAGTAGCAGAAGCAGCAGCAGCAGTAGTAGTTTGTAGAGAAGAAGTTGGGTAAGGTAATGTACAAAAGGGTAAAAGAAGGCACACGCGGTTTATATAATGTAGGTACAAAACTGCGGGTCGCGTCCACGTGCAAGCGTCTCGCAAAGAGCACTGGCCTCGGCGGCGGCAGCGGCAGCGGCGGAACGCAATCACTCCGGCGCTCGACGGACGACTCCAGATTATCAGCAGGAATATGACCACGACACACAGAGAGAGACCAGATCACCATCACGAGGAATGCTGCGACATCATCAACATCATCATCGAAAGCTGCAGCAGTAACAGCAGCAGCAGCAGGACCATCATCATCATCTCGGCGCACCACTCTTGCATCCATCACCTCGTTTTTATAGCTTCTAATCGCATAGCTAAATGACCGTCAGGTCTTCGGATCAAGAATCTGCATCATCAGCATTACTCAAAATTAGAAAGAATTTATGAATTAGATAATTCACGCAATTTCTTTCACCTCTCACATCCTTCAAATTGTAAATAATATAGATAACATTTTCAAAGATTTGGATGAATTTAAAAAGAAACGTATTGAGAATACCAGTTATATTATTCGACTTTTTTATATCTAAACATCATCATTTGTATCAAAACGCAAGGAAATCATTTTCTGTAATTATTTTTTTTACATTTCAATGCAATGTTATTACTTCAAAAGCTATAAAATCAGAATTGCATAGATTTTATAATAGAAACAACAAAGTTAATATATAATTTCAATTTATTTGTCGATCTGTTTGCATATTCACGATTTGAAGCAATTTGAAGATCGAATGTTAATAGTGCTATTCCATTTAAGAATCATGGTTTTCATAGAATATTCATCAATTTAGTACATTTATATACTAAAAACTCAAGGAAATTCAATGTAAATTATTACAAATTCATGTATAATTTAGGTTTTCCAGACCATCTTTCATTTTCTATATTACAGCATATATTCATAATTTGTACCATTAAACATGTTATACTTTAACATTAGGGAAGAACTTTGAATAGAATTTATAATAGAAACAACAAACATAATTTTGATTTATTTGTCGATCTGTTTTTCCATATTCAAGATTTATAGTAGGTAGTGTTATAGTGTTAAACTATTGTGATTTGTATGTAATCATCATTAATTTGCTTAATTTACACTAAAACTCAAAGAAATTAAGAATATTTTTGTATAATTTACAAATATTTGTTCAATTACACTAGAAATTCAAATTTAACATGCTCCATCTTTACTAAAGCTCGAATCTGCATCATCAGCATTACTCAAAATTAAAAAGAATTTATGAATTAGATAATTCACACAATTTCTTTCACCTCTCACATCCTTCAAATTGTAAATAATGTATAATATAGATAACATTTTCAAAGATTTGAATGAATTTTAAGAAGAAATGTAATTATTTTTTTACATTGCAATGCAATGTTATTACTTCACAAGCTATAAAATCAGAATTGAATAGATTTTATAATAGAAAAAACAAAGTTAATATATAGTTTTAATTTATTTGTCAATCTGTTTACATATTCAAAATTTGAAGCAATTTGAAAATTGAACCTTTCCGTTAATAGTGCTATTCCATTTAAGAATCATGGTTTTCATAGAATATTCATCAATTTTGTACATTCATATACTAAAAACTCAAGGAAATTCAATGTAAATTATTACATATTGATGTATAATTTAAGTTTTCCTGGCCTTCTTATATTTTGTACATTACAACAGATATTCATAATTTGTTCCATTAAACATGCTGTATCTTCACTAAACATTGAATAGGATTTGTAAATTAGATAATTTACTTTCCTTTAGACAAACTAAATATTCAAAATGTATAATAGAAACAACAATTTAGATTTATTTCTCTATTTGATTACATATTCAAAATTTGAACGAATTTGAAGCATTAATATGCTAGGAAAATTGTGTTAAACTGTTTTTCGAATTGTGATTATTATGTAATCATCATCAATTTGCTTCATTTACATTAAAACGCAAGAAAATTCATTGTAAATTAGTAATGTTAATGTAAAATTTAGATTTTCCGAAATTATTTTTTACATTGCACTAGAAATTTCATAATTTGTTAACAATAACATGTTGCTTCTTTACTAAAACTCGAATAGTATTTGTAAATTAGATATTTTAATTCCCTTTAGACAAACTGAATAATCAGATTTGAATAGAATTTATAATACAAACAACAAACTTAATATATAATTTAGATTTATTTGTTAATTTGTTCACAAATTCAAGATTTGAAGCAATTTGAAGATTAAATGTTTCCGTGTATAGTGCTAATCTATTTTACGAATTATGGTTTTCATATAATCATCAACAATTTAGTACATTTATATACTAAAAACTCAAGAAAATTCAATGTAAATTCTTACAAATTCATGTATAATTTAGGTTTTCCAGACCATCATCTTTCGTTTTTCGTACCATTAAACATGTTATACTTTAATATTAGGGAAGAAGTTTGAATATAATTTATAATAGAAACAACAAACATAATTTTGATTTATTTGTCGATCTGTTTTTCCATATTCAAGATTTGAACGGATTTGAAGAATTAATGTTTCAAGAATAGTGTGATTTATATGTAATCATCATTAATTTGCTTAATTTACACTAAAACTCAAAGAAATTAAGAATATTTTTGTATAATTTACAAATATGTGTTCAATTACACTAGACATTCAAATTTAACATGCTCCATCTTTACTAAAGCTCGAACAGAACTTGTAAATTAGATCATTTGTCCTCTTTCCCAAACTCAAAATTGAAAATAATTTAAGAAAATCTTGTGGTTTCTTTGAAACTGATATTTCGTATCATGAAAATTTTGCGTTCTACTAAAGATTGAATATAAATTTATCATTTAGACAATAAACTTACTCATTTTTGTTCATTTGGTGAATATTAATCAAAATTTATAAAAATGTAATATAGATTATAAAATGTTTTATCCTATAGCCCTTTGCAGTACTGGTAATAATCATGTTTCTTATAATTATATGAATGTTGTATCATTTTGTAAACTATTACAATAAAAATAATTAATAATAAAATGTGTTAATTTCTTATTGCTTATGAAAACTTGATACTAATACTTGTATATTAGTAATATATCATTTAGATTTCCAGTTTTGGTACGTCTATTTATTACAATAAATTTAAAGCAGGAATTTTTCGAGAATTTAGTTCATTTCTTTTAAGAATTGCGTAATAATTTGTGATTTTCATCATCAACAAGATGTAACATACATGATAAACTATTTCATAAATTCACTTAATTCATACTGAAACTTAACTAAATTCATTACAAATTGGATATATTAACGTATTATTTAAGTTTTCCAAATCATGACATTTACATCAATATTATGGAATATCCACTTTACTGAAAATTGAAAAGAATTTATAAATTTGGTAATAAACGTACTTAATTTACTTAGATTTACAAAAATAACTTAATAAACTTAAGTATAAAATCGATAGTAAACTTTACTATTTTCTTGTTGTTTATAATTCAATTTGTAATTCGATTTATTTTTGGTCTGTTTAGATATTTAAGATTTGAATGAATTTGAACATGAAATGTTTCCAAATTTTTTTTTATAATTATCATCAATTTTCCTAAAACTCAAGGAAATTAATTAGAAATTAGAAATATTAATTATTTTCTGAATGTATTTTTTACATTACAACTTAATTTGTATCATTAACAAGTTTCATCTTCACGAAAGATTGAATAGATTTTATAAAGTAATGCATTTTCCTTGGAGGAACAAACTTAATAATCAGAATTAAACATAATTTAATAATAGAAACAACGAACTTCATATATAATTTAGATTTACTTGTTGATCTGTTCACATATTCAAGATTTGAATGAAACTATTATACGAATTGTGATTTTCTTTATATAATCATCACTAATTTGCTACATTTACTCTGAAACTCAAGGAAATTCGTTGTAAATTAGAAATGTTAATGTAAATTTTAACTTTCTCTGAAATTAATTTTTAATAATATTAATTTTATTAATAATATGTTGAATAAGATATTTCAGCTTTAGTAAATATTGAAAATAATTTGTAAATTCCATAGAAAAATCAGATTTTTATATTTAATCAATTTTGCTTCATTTTCATCAACTTTTCCTCATTTATAATATCAAACTTATAGAAATTAGATAAACATTACAAATTTGAATGTATAATTTAAGGTTTTTCGGATCTTTCATCTTATTTTGCATAATCTGCTTCACCCAGAATCGAAAAGAATTCATAAGTTAGATAATAAACTTATTTCATTCCATTTGGAAAATGTGACAAACGGCGAACTCACTTTCTAATAAACTATATCATCAAATTGCTTTATTTATAGTAGAATTTAAGGAAATTCATTTAATTTAGGTTTTACATATTCCTAATTTGAAAAAATCTCAAGAAAACAAATTTTATGTAAAAAACTGCGTTACGAAATATGACTTTTTCATTATAGACAAGGATAGTTACTTTCATTTTGCAACACCCGCAATCTGAATCGCTAACATAACTAAAAATTGATCTTGTAAATAAAACTTTATCAATTTCCTTCTTTTACGTGTGAAAATTGAAGACAATCCATCATTAATATATGAATACATTCACAAAAGGAATTTGTTTGTAAATAATAACACTAAGATGAAAAAACTAAATCAGTTTCCTACATTTGTACTTTATTGAAAATAAATCGAAATAATTAAGGTTTTTCTGATCTTTTTTCAAAAAGTATAACCAAAAGTCCATGTGTTAAAGCGGATCTTCTATGTAAAATATTAAAATAATTGTTAAAATAGGTAATAAATAGCTTAAATTCTCGTTATTATAGCAGAGCTTGAAAATAGTTCCAAACAGTTTAATAAACCAAAAACAAATGAAAGTTTCAACATAAGCATATTAACGAGAAAAAATCTCATTTTTGACAAATTTTTAAATAAACTTCTTCAATTTAACAAAACTTGTGGATTCGCAATATTTTATGAATAATTCATCTTTTTCTTTTTAGTCCAAATCTCTATTAACGTGTATAATGAGTTAAACTGTTACAAAAATGTAACTTTTCACATTCAATTTCAACATATGTAATTTGTTGTAATTAGTGCTGCAAATCAAATTGAAAAGAATGTACAAATTAGATTAGAAACTGCATTTTCGGTTTACTCTTTACTAAGTTAAACAACACCATTTAGAAATAGATTTATAGAATTGTTGGTGACAATGAAAAACACGTCGAATATGAAAAAATGTCTTTTATGAATACATTTTATGCATATAAATATGAGTAAATATGAAAAAATATGTAATTAGTTTTAGAAAACTAAACATTTTCGAACAGTGCTTTAACACGCATATAAACTGTAGCAGCAAATAAAGGGTAAAACGAAAAAATTAGAACATTTTGACAAGAAATATTACAATTTTTATAATTAAATAATTTTCCCAGAATTTCTACAAATATAAACATTAATACATTCTGTCTATTTTGAACGATACTAAGTCCAAAAAAAAAGAGGAATGATGAACGTAACTAATGCATATTATAAATTATGTTGGAAATGTTTTGTAATTAAATACATACAATTTTTGATTAGAATTTTTCAAAAGATTAAATAAGGAAAATTGTAATAATTTTCATTATTTGCTTGAAATATTTCTGAATGTACAGAATAACAAGCAAATAAGAGGATTTTAACTTTTCGTCTATATAATACGAACGTGATTACTTGCAGACACTTTAATTAAGAAAATTTAGAGTAAATCTTTAGAAATATCTAAATCACAAATAGTTTCCGAATTAAATGATGTTTGTGTTTGTATTCCTTTACAATTGTCATATTTAAATTTATGATAGCACTTTAAATTATCGTTAGATTTTCAATCTTTTATATCCAACTTATAAATCAAAACCCTGGACATTAGACAACAAAAGTTTCAAATTAGTAAATAAAGCCTTACTAGACAGAAAGGTCTACTATATGGTCTATAGGCCTTTGTAGTGGGTGGAAAATAAATGTGTTTTCTATTTATTTGATATAATAAAATTGTGTGAATGTTATAGTATTTGTTGTTAATAAAAAATGTAATTAATAATAATAAAGTTTAAATTGCAAACAATGCAACTATACCAGTATATTCATAAATAGTGAATAGTTTGGTTGCTCAACAATGAATGAAAATGAGCAAAATTTTCCAGGAATAAGTGAAAATTCAAAGACATTGCTTTTCAATGTTAACGGTGTCGTTTTACGTCAATATAATAACCGTTATATCACCAGTAACTACGACTTATAACGTGTATATCTGGCTTCTATCTGTAAGATAGAAAGTATAATTGCAGTAAAAGTAAGCAAAAATGTATGGAAGATTTTTCCAAAAGATTCTTTAAGTTTTACTATCTTTTATTTCAGTTTGATAATCAATAGAAGATAATGCAGAGATGAAAAGAGAATATTTAGCTTTAATGTGGCAAGTTAACAAATAATATGTTCAGCATACTTTCCTAGTTATGAGCATATTAATGTAAAGACATTTCTCAACAATTATTGCTTCAAAATTAACAG
>JAFMTC010000158.1:619574-696347 GCA_018845635.1 Nicrophorus orbicollis
TTTCTTTAAGTTTAACTATCTTTTATGTCAGTTTAATACTTATTAGAAGACAAACATTTTAAAAAGAAGGACACTTAGCTTTAATTTGGCAAGTTAACAAATAATATGTTCAGCATACTTTCCGAGTTATGAGCATATTAATGTAAAGACATTTCTCAACTATTATTGCTTCAAAATTAACAGTTTCTTTAAGTTTAACTATCTTTTATGTCAGTTTGATAATCAGTAGAAGATAATGCATAGATGAAAATAGAATATTTAGCTTTAATTTGGCAAGTTAACAAATAATTTATTCAGCATACTTTCTGAGGTATGAGCATATTAATGTAAAGACAATTCTCAACAATTATTGCTTCAAAATTAACAGTTTCTTTAAGTTTAACTATCTTTTATGTCAGTTTAAACCTAAATAGAAGACAAACATTTTAAAAAGAGAATATTTAGCTTTAATGTGGCAAGTTAACAAATAATATGTTGAGCATACTTTCCGAGTTATGAGCATATTAATGTAAAGACATTTCTCAACAATTATTGTTTCAAAATTAACAGTTTCTTTAAGATTAACTATCTTTTATGTCAGTTTAATACTTAATAGAAGACAAACGTCTTAAAAAGAGTATATTTAGCTTTAATGTGGCAAGTTAACAAATAATTTATTCAGCATACTTTCTGAGTTATGAGCATATTAATGTAAAGACAATTCTCAACAATTATTGCTTCAAAATTAACAGTTTCTTTAAGTTTAACTATCTTTTATGTCAGTTTAATACTTAATAGAAGATAAACATATTAAAAAGAGAATATTTAGCTTTAATGTGGCAAGTTAATAATAAATAATATGTTCAGCATACTTTCCGAGTTATAAGCATAATAAAGTAAAGACACTTGTTTACAATTATTTCTTCAAAGTTAACAGTGTTTTTCATCAAAAGAATAATCGTTATAATAAATACAACAACTTATAAAGTGAATATTTTGCTCGCATAATTGCATAGAAATAAGAAAAAATGTAAAGATGATTTTCCGAAAAGTTTCTTCGAGTTTGACTATTGACTATTAAGGTAATCAATATTGAGCAAAGAGTATATTTAGCTTTCATTTAATAGCTTAACAATTAGTAATAATTTCAAGATATTGACTTGATGCAATACTTAAGAAATTCATTTTTTCTGAACAATGTAATATTTATAAACAAAAGAGAATTACCTCATTTACACATCAATAAATAAGGTTTTTTTTTGTCGAGAAATTTTGTTGGTTAGTACAATGAAACTTGTAATAAATCTAATGAAATATTCGCGTAAAAAAGCCTAAATCAAAAGTCTGGATGATAACAGATAATAATGTAGACAAGTTCCTTCAAATTAAACAGTAAATGGCAAATCAAAATACAATGAACAGAACAAGTTTAAAAGAGCGATAGATCAAAAATGTAAAAGACATAAAACTTGAAAGTTTTAACATGTTTTAAGGAACAAATTTTAAATAAACTCGTTTTTTGTGTTTTAATTATTTAGAGACTTAATTATTTCATTGTTAAGTTCATTATTTTATAGTAAATTAAACATGATTCACTCAACAGTTTTCTATTTTTATTTAGTTTTCCAAATAAATGAGGTTTACTGGTGAAGAATGTTGTAATTCATGTTAAAAACAATAATAAAGAAAGTGTGATCAACTTAATCAGACTTTTATAATACTTTCTTTTAAAAAACGTATACGATTCCATTATTCTCAAATTATCAGAAATACATGAGATTTATAAGATGTGTTAATGTGAAACATGACAACAATCTTCCTAATAAGATACAATTAGAAAATATGAACAATAAACTTTTGCAAAAGTTATTAGTTAAAAAAATGTGTATAATTCCATTATTTTTCTCAAATTTTCTTAAATACGTTTCAAAATGCTTGGAATTTATTAGTTTCTATTGAGTTCTACAAACAAATATAACATCAAATCAAATATTCATATTGGAATGATAAGAAAATATATCCAATTTTCGACTTTACTAAATAATATGCGTTTTCTTATTCTGAAATTACCATAAATTCATTAGAAAGACAAAAAGGAACGTAATATTAAGAGGTCTGTAAGAAATGCAATCAAATTTATTATAGTACTTCAAATAAAATTGCCAAAAAACACAGTAAGGAAATTTGATTAATAGATAGACTTGTGTGCAAATTAGTATTTATATAATGTAGTATAGAAATCACTACAATCATCCAGCTAATAGAAAGATCTTCAGATCTTCATTTATTGCACAGTTAAAAGAATTAATTGGAAAATTATGTAACGAATTGTTACACCTCCCTTATAACACAATGATATTGTTACATACCAGTCAAATTTATGATACAACTTAAAATGATATTATTTATATAACAAGAAAAACTTTACTGAAAAGAAAATCATGTTTTAAAGATGAAATTTCATTTTAAAGAATAATAATTAGCAAAGTGAAACTTACAATTATGTAATTTTAAGTATAATTTATTAATTAAATCACCTTTTCTTCTTTGTAAATGAAAAAATGTGAATGGATTTCATAATTCAAGACGAAATGCATCTTATTACAAAAATATTTAAGAAAATTAACAAGTTCCAATACATTTTTACTTGTAACAACTATTGATAGATTTCCTGTACATTTTGTCAAGTTTTAGTTTATATATTCTTAAATTGCATTGTTTTAAGAAAATACCAAAGTATAAACATATAATAATGTATGTGTCTTCTAGTTATTTGGTTAGTGTACAAGATTTCTTTATTATTGTGGCCTTTAAATAGATCTTAAAAGCATGTTCGTGCTCAAAAATTTAGAAAATTGTGAATAAAATACAATTATTTCAGTTTTCTGATTTTATTTTAAAAAATTAATAAGAAATGTTATTACAGTAAATGTAGCAAAATCAGAGAATATATTTACAGAATAGAAAATATGTGAATTGATTTGATAATTATAGTCGAAAATGAACACATTTTTCTTGTTTGTAAACTCTAATTAATATTTAAGACATGAAATGTCAAATATTGTTAATAATTTTTCATATATTACAAGTATTTTCTACATGTAACAATATAATGTTTGAAATGAAGTGTAAATGATTTCTCATATTTTATAAGATTATGTTTTTCTTTTTGCAGTTCAAAATTGAAAGTAAATTCTTGTGTTTACGAATGCATCCAGATCTACTAAAACTTATTAAATAACTGGAATCGTAATATTCACTGCTGTATGTAGAGTTTCCTTGATGAGTTTTAGGTATAAATTCATAGAATGTTTTGTAGTTGCAATACTTCTTCTCGTTTCCTTATATAATTAAATATATAAAAGTGAATTAAAAACAAGAAATGCTGGATAATTGTGATACTAAATTCTTCATCTTTTCGTTTTGTAGTTTAACGGTTTCTTTTGTAAATATGAGTTTTAGTTATAAATTCATCAAATGAGTTCTTGTTAATCCATAAGGATGTGAAAAAAACAACGAAACATTGGACAATTATACTAAATTCAATACCTTTTGTTGTTCTTAAATACATTCTTTGAAAATTTTAGATGCTTATAAATATGAGTTTTAGTTATAAATTTAAGATTTTGCCATTCAAATTTGAACTATTGTGCAAAATTCTTTTCCATCAAACGTATAATAAAACTCTAAAGTTGTATCAATTAGATGATAGATGCTGCAAATCACAATAGCCATAATTAATTAGAATTTAAGATTAATTTGCTTAATTTCAATAAGATTTCTTTTGAAGGAAAGTTATGTTTCTCTTGCATTAAAGATGTAAATTTATGTTTGCAAATAAACGAATACATGTCGATAATACTTGCAATGGGACTAGAAAGATGTATCAATTACACCGAAAGTTCGTGGATGATGAAAACAGAAGTATAAACGTAATTAATCAGAATTATTTGTATAATTTCAAGGTGAAACAATGCGATTACGAAAACCCGGAAAATGTGCGTTAATTCTATACATTTTCGCATTCCGTTTGCAGTTTTTCTGTATATGGAAACTTCGCGGAGAAATTCCAGCGTCTGAATGAAGTTATGTAAACGATCGTCGAGTTCGAAATGCAGAGGAGAGAAAGAGCAGAAGCGAGTGCGTTATGGGTTTGATGGAGTTATTACGGTCGATCGAGCAAAGAAGTGGTGATCCATGCCTCTTTTCATGTGTGCGTTGAATGGAAAAGACGGTGTGTGTGTGTGTGTTTTCAGAGAAGGAATTAGAAACTCTGCCGAGCTCAAACACAACACTTGCACCGGCAGCAGAAACAAACTGTAAATGGTTTCGACGCCGCTTACGTAACGAGGAAAATCGTCTGGGATTCGATCTTTGGTCTTCGATCACCACAAGAAAATGCACAGAAACGAACGTGTAACCAACAGTATTTTAGAATAATCAAAGTGGGTGGACAAATATTAACAATTTTATTAAGAATTGAACGTGATTCATTCATTCATTTAACAACCTTTTACATTAAATTAGAAGAATTGTTCTTAAAGATTTCGACCTAATTTCAAGTGAAAATCATTTGAATTTTCTTTGATCTTTTGTAATAAGATGCTGCATAGAAACAAAATTAATTAAATCGAGTAATCAAATTGAGTGGAATGGATATCAACAACATTAAGAATCGAAAGATAATTCGTTGATTCAACAACATTAATATTAAATTAATCGAATTTATACTTTCTAATTAACTATACTTGTTAATTTATTGTAAACAAGAATTACAAACTTAATTCCATGCATTTATAATTCTGTCATTACTTGAGAATCGTATGGGATTTGTGAAAATCGCCTAGGTTTTTTCGTTTGTCAATAACCATCAGGCTCATATAACAAGAAAATGTACAGAAAAACAATATTTAAACAAGATTTTTCACGGAATCAAAATTGGTGGGTCAATGTGATGTGATTCACAAACATTAGCAACATTTTTACTGAATCGGTTTTCTTTAATTAACCCAACAAAGTGATTTGTGTCTTCATTGGAACGTTAGAAACAAGAATTTCTAACTTCCATATTTCAAGTCATTACAAAGAAATAATTAAGATTCTTTTATGAAAATTCACCAATCTTAAGCACATGAGTCGTTAATTTTTTTTCAATGTTCATATTAAATTTGAAGATAATGTGTTAATTCATTATTTGAAATCCAAAACCCATAACAAGAAAATGCACAGGAAAAAAAAAACACATTTTTTTAAAAAAACATGATTCGTTTTCCAACTTATTAAACTAGATAAATTGGTTTCCTTCAATTTTCCAAACGATGTAATATATATTGATGTATCGAGAAATCGTTGGAAATAAGACTTATTTGCATATATTTCATGTAAATAGTTAATTTGTTTCATGTTTATTACTTGTGTGAAATGCAGTTTCTCCAATTGTTACTAACATTGGTAATAATTTTCCATATTTTTATAAATACTAATAAGTACAATTTAAACAGGAAAGTAGTGTAAAGATCTTAGAAAAAATGTTAAAAAAAAAGTATGAAAATTTATATATAATTATGTATTTGTTCAAATGCAGCATCTTTCAGAAAAGACGGTAATTAATCAATTTATAGTTAACGTGTGTTCAAATTAAATGACAGATGTCAGAAACGTTGTGAAGTTGTTTTTTTTTAAATTCCAAAGTTACAGAAGTGTAAGTGGAGTTATCGTTAATAACGGTTAGCATTTATTGAAATCAGCTTAGAGAAGCAATGTTTCTCATTTTGAATACGAGTCAATCAATGGGATTTGTGGATATAAAAAATGATTCAAATGAAACCATTAACTCGAAACGATTACTTTCTAAATTGACGTTTAAAATGTCAACTGTCAATTGACGTAACACGTAATTTAGCTTTAAGTAAGATGACAATCAACGATTATAGAGTCAAATACTTGTCAAGCAATGAAATATGGATATAACCAGTTAATTCGGAAATCACACTTACTAATGAAACCAATAGAGACACGTCAATTTGACATAATTATCTAAATTGACGAAGTGTAAGTGAAGTTATCGTTAAAAACGGTTAGCATTTATTGAAATCAGAAGCAATGTTTCTCATTTTGAATACGAGTCAATCAATGGGATTTGAATATAAAAAATGAGTCAAATGAAACCAATAACTCGAAACGATTGCTTTCTAAATTGACGTTTAAAATGTCAACTGTCAATGACGTAACACGTAATTTAGCTTTAAGTAAGATGACAATCAACGATTATAGAGTCAAATACTTGTCAAGCAATGAAATATGGATATAACCAGTTAATTCGGAAATCACACTTACTAATGAAACCAATAGAGACACGTCAATTTGACACAATTATCTAAATTGACGTTTAAAATGTCAACTGTAAATTGACATGATGAATGGAAACATGTCAAAAAATATGCAACAAGTCATCTAAATTGACATCAACTGTCTTTTGATAACATGGTGTGCAGATTGTCAAAAAGCAAGATAATTAAAAGAATATAGAAAACCGATCCATTTTAATATATTCCACGTTGAAAAAGTTTGTAGTTTATACTGATACCGGAACATTTGACAGATGTCAATTCGATAGGTAAGAATATTGATGTTTACAATTGTTGTAATTGATAAGTATTACAATTAATCAATCTGGAACAATTTCCAGGTGTCAAATTATATTAAAATTTTACAATTATCACAAAACCAAACATTATATAAAAATTTGATACGAATATTGTCATTTTTGATGAACTAAATACTCCAAACTTAAATTAATGAAATAGATGTCAAACATTAAGATTTGAAGTTGTTAAGAAAAGAGATACAACTAATTCGAAATTTTAATTTCGATAATTAAACTTTTCAATTAATGACAAACACGTCAATTCGACAGTAAAGTTAATTAACGGAATACACATTTATAAGTGTCATAATTGCTCCAAAAGATAATACACCTAAGAATTCATCAGCAATATTAGACAGATTTCAAATTGTATTGAAGTTTGAAACGAATTTTTGTAACTTAATATTCCAAACTTGTCATTGTAACGCATTATACATATTTTATTTAAGTGGATTTTGAATTATTATCAATTTTCTAGAGCTATTTTCTTGAAATAGAATAGATGTTAAACATTGAGATTCGAAATTTTCAAATGATATAATCAACTAATTAGAGAATATTAATTTTCGAAGATGACACAATACAACAATGAACATTAATAATAAAACATGTTGATTCTACGATTAATTGAATTGACATTTACTATTATCATAATTGATAAGTAACATTTAATACAGAAATCGATTCAAAACATTTGACAGGTGTCAAATTGTATTGAAGTTTGAAACGTTAATTCGAAAAAAAGGATAATTCACTTAATTAACGTTTACAATTGTCATAATTGACAAGTAACACAATTAACGCAGAAATCGATTCAAAACATTTGACAGGTGTCAAATTGTATTGAAGTTTGAGACGTTAATTCGAAAAAAAGGATAATTCACTCAATTAACGTTTACAATTGTCATAATTGACAAGTAACACAATTAACACAGAAATCGATTCAAAACATTTGACAGGTGTCAAATTGTAGTGAATTTTGAAACGTTAATTCGATAATAAGGATAATACACTCAATTAACGTTTACAATTGTCATAATTGACAAGTAACACAATACAGAAATCGATTCAAAATATTTGACAGGTGTCAAATTGTAGTGAAGTTTGAAACGTTAATTCCATAATAAGGATAATTCACTTAATTAACAATTGCTATTGTCGAAATTGATAAGTAACACAATTTAAACAGAAATCGATCCGAAACATTCGACAGGTGTCAAATTGAAAATGAAGCGAAAATTGATTTCTTTTTCGTGTAACCTAATAGTGAAACTTTAAACATGTCACATTTACAAAATTTGCAGAAGATGTTTATCAATTTGAATAGATGTGAATTTCCAAATATATTATTATTCCAAATCAATAAAATATGCAGAGACCGTGTAGATTGACAAAAAATCTTGTTCCACAGCAAAAATATCAATAATTTTTGACTGTTGTTTATTTTCGTTTCATTAATTTGATAAAAAGCTGCAAATTATCATGACAACCATCTATTAAAAGATCACATTGAATACTTTTCATAAAGTTAATTTAAAAAAAAAGGTAAGCAACGTACGGTTCTTTTTTAAATCAAATGCATTAGATTTGAACATTTTTCAATAGTTAAACGTCTTCCATCAGTTCTTTAATTATTAAATTCACTTTGGCAGATTGTAGAGAAAGCTGCACACCATGTTTAACTATCTTCAACAAAAAATTGGACTGTGAGACAACGTTAATAATAATTAATTTATTAATCTGTTTTGGACTTATTCTCCTAATGTTTCAAATATAGAAGTTAAATTGTTGAAGAAAAGGTATTAAATTAGACTAATACATTCACTTCTAATTAATAAATTAATTTAATTTTAGCCTTTTTGTCACAAATAATTCTAATATTTAGATCAGAATTTTTCATTTTTCTTTAGTCATTTTGTATTTAATGTGTGGCAACACAATAAATATGTTGGTATTGAAAGAAACTTGTAGAAGCATCAACTTGATGAAAATAAAGTAAGTTAGCATTTTCCTATTGTTCAAATGCAATCAATTCTTGTTAATAAATGCACCTATTTCGGAGCTCTGCATGTTTAATTTTACTTTCAACAAGTTGAATTATCACTCGATAATATTGTTTTTTATGTAAACAAATTGTAATTATCGGCCCATTTAACTTAATTCAACTAGAAAATTCTCAAAAGTATTGAAAGCAAGTTGAATTTCAATGAAGAGGAAGTAAATGAATATTTGCTATTTGATCAAATAGTGATTCCTAATACATCAATACATTTATTTTGAGTCACTAAAGTTTAATATTACTGCAATTACAGCAAAATGTTGATCTTTCTTTTGGCAATATTATTTTTTAATCTTAATTTTGACTTGATCTTTTCATCATTTGTCTTTAAGAAGTTGGTAGAATTTTTTTAGTCCTTTTATGTTTAGTGTTACTTTAAAGACAGTAAAATTTTGACATTTTTTTGTGATAATAGTATTGTAAATATGTTATCATTTGGTGAAAAAGCCCTTTGCTAGAGAAAACAGTCAACTAGATTGATAGTAAATGGAAAATGAAATTTCAACGAAGAGGAATTAAAATGTATATTTGCGAATTGAACACCTTTAATTCCAATTTATTTGTTTGGGTTTTCACAATAGAAAAGTAGCAAATAGTATTGAAGGAAAGTTATGGAAACATGAATTTGAAAGAAGAGGAAGATTTGCCTATTGACCAAATGTATTTGAGGGTAGTTGTGAAAAAATGAGGGGTATTGACCTGCAAAGGTCCGAAATTCCCATTTGTACCAATCGGTTCGCGTCTTCCTCTCTCACTCTTACCGCTTATTTTTACAACTTTGAAGAAAGAGAGAGAGTGATAAAAAGGTGACGCTAAAAGAAAATAAAACTAGTTTCCGAGTTGGTGTTCCGAGATGGGTTTTGCATGCGTTTTACTTTCCACTTCCAGCTGCTGGCGGCAAGAAGACACACACACATACAGCAACGGCCTAAGGAGGAAAGAACTCTCGTCGTCGTCGTGTATCTGCACATGCACACACACACACACACACAGGCATTAAGGCCGTTTCGGAAAAACAGCTGAGCCGGTGGAGAGTGCGCTGGCTCTTAACCTCGTAGGGTGAATGACATTTACTCTCTCCTGCTGGCTCTCCACTCCCTGGCTCCATCTCGCTCCAGTTTCCACCATCCTCGATGCATCCGTCTCCCTTCCTCCTCCACGTCCATTTCTCGCCCGCGCAATTTTCCTTCCTCTCAGGAAACTCGCACGGACACCTTTTGGAACGCAGACTCTCTTCTCTCCTCCTGCTGCTGCAGCATCCTCTCTCTTTCCTCTTAAACCCGCATCGTCCGCGGCTGCAACAATCGCACTTTCATAGAATTTTCCAAGAACTTCCTTTCCATTTCACTTTAAACCTTACAGTACCATTTCCCAATACGTAGATGACTGCGACCAATAAAGAACTTATTACATTAATTTAAATTATCATTAGCATCAGTTTCGATTTCAATTAAGTGATCAAGAATCTAACAACATTATGCAGGAGAATAAAAAGAACATAAAGACAATAATATGTTGACATATCTTTTGAAAATATTGCCATTTTTTGATCATCTGTATTCCTTCAAACAACTAATAGAAAGTTGTCAAAAGTTTTGATAGGTGCAAATTATACAGTAAAACTTTGACATTTCTTTTAGCAGTACTGCCATTTCTTTGTCCTTTATCGTTAATATAACTAGAAGAAAGTTGACCAAAGTTATGAAGGATGAAAGGTGCCAATAATCAATTTAAATTATCATTTACAACCACGAAAATGTACATACATCAGTTTCGATTTCAATTAAGTGATCAAGAATCTAACAACATTATGCAGGAGAATAAAAAGAACATAAAGACAATAAATAAAATGTTGACATATCTTTTGAAAATATTGCCATTTTTTGATCATCTGTCTTTCAAATAACTAATAGAAAGTTGTCAAAAGTTTTGATAGGTGCAAATTATACAGTAAAAATTTGACATTTCTTTTAGCAGTACTGCCATTTCTTTGACCTTTTTCGTTAATATAACTAGAAGAAAGTTATCCAAAGTTATAAAGGAAGAAAAGTGTAAAATTATCAATTTAAATTATCATTCTCAATCACAAAAATATACATCACATTTTTTTGATCATTTGTCTTTCAAATAAGTAAAAGAAAGTTGTCAAAAGTTTTGAAAGGTGCAAATTATATATTACACAGTAAAACTTTGACATTTCTTTTAGCAGTACTGCCATTTCTTTGTCCTTTTTCGTTAATAGAACTAGAAGAAAGTTGTCCAGAGTTATGAAGGAATAAAGGTACAAAATTGTCAATTTAAATTATCATTCACAACCACGAAAATATACATCAATTTCTATTTCAATTAAGTGATCTTCAATCAAATAACATTATGCAAGAGAATAAAAAGAATATATTACTATAAAAACAGTAAAATTTTAACATTTCTTTTGACAATACTGTCATTTTTGGTTAATATAACTAGCAGAAAGTTGTCCGAAGTTTTGCAAACAACCAATTTCAATTATCATTCTCAATCACGAAAATATACACTAATTTCGATTTCAATTAAGTGGTCTAGAGAATCGAATAACATCATGCAGGAGAATAGCAAAAACTGTAAAAACAGTAACATTTCTTTGGATAATACTGCCACTTTTCGTTAATATATCCAGAAGAAAGTTGGCAAAACTTTGAAAAAAGAAATGTGTATATTATCAATCACAATCACGTAAATATACACCAATTTCGATTACAATTAAATGATCTAGACTCAAACAACATTATGCATGAGAATAGCAAAAACTTAGTACTGTAAAAATAATAACATTTCTTCTGATAGTACTACCATTTTTCGTTAATATTGTTCTGAAGAAAGTTGGCAAAAGTTTCGAAAAAATCAATGTGTATAGTATCAACCACAAACCGTATATCAATTTCGATGTTCTTGTAGTGATCAAGATTCGTACAATACTATGTAGGAGAATAAGAAAAAAATATGCACAATTGCATCATATGATTAAATCAAAATGACAACGACAATTACATTTTCATCGAGATTGAAATTTCCCAATTGAATTCTGTAGAGCAAAATAAACTCTGAAACAATTATATAATATGAGAATGTACTAACATTACATAATATTAAGTATGTATATAGGAACAATTCATTGTATAACAAAGAACGTATTTTAGAAAAAAATCGTATAATCATCAAATATTCAAACCCAAAAAATTGTATGAAAATTACTGAAAAACACTTCAATAATTGAATGAAACTTGTAGGAAAAGTATCAAAAGTATTTCGTAGTAGAAATATAGTAATTTTTATGATATTACATAACAAAATATTAACGAAAACTTCAAAATCTCTTGTCAATAATTTTCTAAATTTTCTTCCTTTACTTTGTAAGATATCTTTATCAATTTCATTGGATTTGATAGTATGATTTTCTTCTGAAGTATATAAAAATACATCGATGTGAATAATTATGGAAGTATACCAAGAATGTTTTCTCTTCCAAGTATATTAAGAATCGTTCAAAACTTTTAAGATTTTTATTCTGTTTCTTCTGTTGTATTAAATTTATTGTCTCATATTGTATAAATTCAAAATACAAATTGATTAAGTGAAGCAAGTTAGAAAATGCTTCTGAAGTTTCTTCAGAATATTAAGATTTTTTTTTATTACAACTTTTGACCATTCTTTGGTTTTAGATATTATGTGAATAGTTTTATGAATGTTAATGTTTCATTTGAGTTGAAGTGAACATTCAAACCCTATTAACTGAGGCAAAATTAAAAGTTACTTCTGAGATACCCGAAGATTGTAAAGTTTTCGAAATTCCATTATAATTTTTTGGTTTAAAATATTCTATCCTCGTATAGATTATGAAATTGAATGTATCATAGTATATAAATTCTCCGATGCAGAGTTATAAGTTTCAGAAGATTCTGAAGAATAGTTTACAGAATATTTATTATTTTATTT
Organism: Nicrophorus orbicollis; assembly: GCA_018845635.1. Taxonomy (NCBI): domain Eukaryota; kingdom Metazoa; phylum Arthropoda; class Insecta; order Coleoptera; family Silphidae; genus Nicrophorus; species Nicrophorus orbicollis. The sequence goes on from JAFMTC010000158.1 coordinate 632,231, forward strand.
TCTGTGAAGTTATATTTTATTCTCAATAATCTTATTGATTGGAAAAAAAAGGTGAGATTTAGTTATTTGTTGTTACATAATACGCAGACGAAATACGTTTATTAAGATAACTGTAACAGTTATTAAGGATTGAGTAAGTTAGTTACTTAAATTCGTAATGTTAATTAAGTAATGAAAAGTGTTGTGGCACCTCTGAGTTTGGGACGGACATGTAAACAACATGAAGTTGGCGCAAAGAAGAATTAAAACAGTTAACTTTCCGAAGATTTTTGTTTTCCTACCACAACTTGATCCTTTGACTCAACAAAAAGTTTCCATAAATAGATTGTGTAATTTAGAAATAAAATCAAAATTTTAATTAGTCTTTATACATTTATTCTATAACTAATTAAAATTAAGTTTGTTCATGAAACTGAAAAAATCGTTTAATTTCCACATGAATTCACTTCACTTCACAAGAAATTAGAAAAAAAAATGAAGATCAGGTATGGCAAATCATACACAAAAAGAAAACTGTTGAACGAAGATCGTAACTTTCATTCACAAATAATCGTGTTTTTACATTTTCGTTCAAGAAACAAGTAATTTAATTTATGAAACGTAAACAAGTAAAATGTATCTTTTCACTAACAAATAAAGCTTTTCCATAACCGATTGTATTTTCAAATGCTTGTATGAATGATTAAAATCAGAGTATTTTGAAAATATTCAAGTAATTTCGTTACATTTAATTCATAATTTTATGAAAAGTTTGGGAAAATAATCACTTTATTTTCGAAGTAAAATTAAACAAAATAAAGTGTTTTTACGTAATTTCGTTAGTTTCAATGAATAATCAATATGTTATGGTATAGTGAACTTAATTAAATATCCAAAAAAAAAACGAAAAGAGTGATCAAGTTTTGACACACACAAAGATGTGTAATTTTAATAAAAGAAAATACTAAGAAACGTGCATAATAATATGTAAGTTTGTTTTTTAATTTAATTAAGATAATTTTGCACAAAAATTAACGAAAATACACCGATTTGAACAACAATTACCATCTAATCAAGATGAGAAAACTTTCCGTTGGAATTCTGTATAGTAAAATGAATTCTGTTGTAATTTAAAATAAAAATTTGTGAAAGAACATAAAAATTTCTCCAAGAACATACAATGTTATTATGTAGACAAAAAAAACGATGAGTTTGTGCGAAAATGATCATCAGTCTTCAATCTAACAAAGGAAGTTCTACATTTGAAACTATCAAGGAATACAATTAAACTTTTGTAACTCGTGCAGTTATAAATTGTAGGCATTTTCAGAAAATTGAATATGATTTCATTTATAATGAAAAACAAACCAAAATTAAAATAATTGTTAAATGAAAAAATAAGTAACAAATGTAATTAAAGTATTATAAGCAACAATTTTATTGAACCGTAAACTCATTCCAATTTTGATGAAACAAAAAATGTGTTGATTATTTAACAATTTCAAATATATAAATGCAAGGTAAAGGTCAAATGTTTTAACGAGGAAAAAAGAAATATTTCGTTTTGCTGAAATAAACTGTAACAATTAACTGTGTTTCATGTTACTACTAATAACACTCTGTTTTAGGTATTTTAAGATAATGAGTAATGTTAGTTCTTTGTGAACAATTAAAATTTTTAATTGTTTTGTATAGAATTTGGATAAGACAAAATCCTATAACATCAAGTCTCTATAGAAACCCATTTGGTGAATCTAAAACGTGGAAAGGAAGAAATCCACTTTCCACCATAGATAATAGCTTTAAAATGTTATATTTGAATAAAAAATATGATAGATTAGTTAACAAAAAAAAACGAGAGAAATAGACACAAACCATTGACAATTTGTTTGAACGCAAAACGAAAGTGTTCTGACATTGACTTTCTATAAAAGGAAAATACCGTTTTGCTATTCAAATCCACTCATTCGCTTGTTGCACATTGCAAATAAAGTGTGCTGGACGCAGACACGAAAAAGAAGGAAGATAAAATTATGTAATCCATGTTTCAATGCGAATTTTATGCACAAATACACGCATAAATCCATTAGCGAAGACAATAAATTATAATTAGTGCAGTGCAGGAAAGTGCTGCCTAGGGAATTTCAATGACATTGCGCAGACAACAAGAGGATCAACTCGAAGTTCCAACCGAAATTTGAAAATCTTGTTATATTTCGTTCATTATAAGCATAGTAAACTTATGATGAATATATATTTTTTTGATGCAAAGTTTTCAAGAGAAGTGAAACGTTAACAATAATTATATACTAAGAATTTAATGATCTATTAATTAACGTCACTGTAATAAAAATACGATATAATTTTCAATAGATATTTATTATAGGCAATCATCATAACACATGCTGTATTCTCAAGTAAAAAATGTGACTGTATATATGATAAAGTTACGTGTAAATCTGGCAATAAAGAACGTTGGCATAATGTAAACGGTGCTGCCATCTTATATACGTTTTAAATAAGACGTTTTTTTCTTAATGGTTACTGCACCAAATGCGTGGAGAGTAAAACAGATGTCAGTTAAATCAGAGTTACGTGATTATTCTTGAGAATTTCAGAGAGTATGAAAACATTACGTTTTTACTTCAATTTTGATACCGAAAGAGCTGAAGCTCAACAATGATAAAGAATTATTGTAAACATGTAACATAAAATCGTTAATTCACTTTTAGAATTGTATACGTTAATTTGTTTAAAACTGTACATATGTTACAGTTTGCTTATTAAGAAAGAATTCAGACAATTAGAAGAAATGCTTTTTTTATTCATAGTATTTGCGCTTAATTAGTAAATATACTCAATTTATTTAGTATTTAGAATCAATAATGCTATTTACTAATGAGCAATAACTAGTAAAGTGATATTGGGGAGTTATCTAAAAGACATCTTTACAAAGATCTAAGAATTTTTAGGATAATTTGAAAGATATTTAGCACTTTTACAATTATATAAACTATTAGTTAAATTTATGTATACTATAAGCAAACACCATTTTATTTTTCAATCATTTACTACAACTTATTCTTCCTGTCAAGAAGTCAGGTTTAGGATGCTTTAATACTATTCAGAAAACTGAAAAATTTGCAGGATTTTAAATATTTATTGAGATGCTTTTGAAACAAGACAGTTCCTTTTTAGTGAAAATTATAATACCGACATGAAAACGAACACTTTCATATTTAACATAACAGTCTGACATCACGAGAAGTTCAGGATGCTTTTTAAACAATTCCGAGTTTTGCGTTCAGGATTCTGAATCAATATTCTTTAAGATCTTTTTGAAACAGTGCTTCTCCTTTAGTTAAAGCTATAACACTTATATGATGATAACGATTCGTTTCAGAAATAATAGGTTAACCTGACACCATAAGTTGACGATATACGGTTTTAAAAAAAAAAACGAATAATTTGGCTGGGTTTTGTGTGCAGGATTTTGAATATTCATTAAGATCTTTTGGAAACAAAAGATCCCCTTAAGTTAAAGAAGCTGTAGCACTTATGATGATGATCTTTTTTTTTTCATTTGACAGGTTGACTTGACACCATGAAAAGTTCGACTTTTTGATCAATTATAAACAGTATATACAATTTAAAAAAAAGTAAAACACTAAAATAACAATAATCTCAATTCTTTTCAGACATGACGGGTAGGAGCTGGCTGACCCATCTAGATTTTCAAACAATTCAAAAAAAAAGTAAAAAAATTACTAGTTTTGTGTGCAGTATTTTGAATATGGATTTTGCTTTTGAAAGAAAATCTTTTCTTTAGAAAAACTTGTAACATTCATATTGGCACTATGGCAACTTCATGAACTTGAACATTTAAAAAAACGTATAATTTAGCTGGGTTTTATGTGCAGGATTTTCTATAATTATTTCTTAAGATCCCTTTGACACAAGAATTCCTTGAAGTGCTTTTGCCATTCTTCTCCGACCTTTTCTATAATATAACACAATCATCCTTCCATCACTATCAATCTCCACATTTTCAATTTCTTCTTCGTTTCGTTCTTCTTTCGATTTTTCTTCTTCTTTTGGTTTCAGTTCTTCTATTGGCACAACCTTCCATGGATCTAACAACTCAAAATTCATCCTGAAGGACTCCTGGTTGATGTGGCGCTCCAATTTTACAGGATTTGTGTGCAAGATTATGAACAAAAGTTCCCACTTTTAATTAAAGTTATGAAAGTGATTAGATAAATTTAGGTAAGTTGTAATATTACATTTTGATACATTTCGAACTGTCATCATTGACAGGTTGACCTGACAATATGATTACTTGTTTCTGATACCTACTATAACAGGTTGTGTTTGCTGCTACAAAGAAGGTAATAAAATAATAACTTCCAATCAGTTTATGACAAAGTATTAGTTGAAACTTTAAAAAGTAATAGCTAAATTAATGAAAGCAATTAATTATATAGCACGACTAATGTGAGCAATTAATTAGAGCACGACAAATATGACAATAATTAATATTTCCCATCTGTCAACAAAACAGGTTAACCTGTCACTTTGACTACTGATTTAGGTCACCAAGGAGTATTAAGAAATAACAAAAAAGTAATAATTTGATTGAATTTGTGTTGAATTGTTATTACTTAGTTATAATTAGAAAACTTATAAGTCAATCATTCTTTTCAATTTGTTAAAGTTATCAATAAAAACCTGTAACCGGAACATATAAATTTCAGAAAGAAATGCTTACTAATTTGTACTCTAGACACTTATTTATATTGATGCCTTCTCCTGAAGTATTTATTTATCGATTTATTTAGCACGTGCGGTCATTAGATATTCCGTTCTGCGTAAATCCCAACATTTTATGTATTTATTTTTTTGAATTTTAAATAACAAATTATTTCCACATAATACGCAACGCATACATACTGTAAACTAGGTGCAGTTGTAATGCAGATACAAGGAAACTGCTCTTCCTTGACAACCAAACACGACGCTCCTGCAAAAACCAACAACGTTTTATTTACCTAAACGCTTTCTCGCAGATTTGTGAAACACAAAACTTTTAAAATTCTACGAAAACGTAAAAAGGACATCGTTCTCATTATAAAAATTGATAGTTCATAGTAACAGTAAAAGTTTAATAAATGATTGATGGTACATTTCCTTTAAGTAATTTAGTTTAAATTAAAGTTGTAATTAACAGGAAGCTAATTTGCATTAACTATTGTTTCATTATATTGTTATTAATGTTAAATTTAATCGGGAGATTGTATTCTGCCACAAAATATATACGAGTTTTAAGTGAAATTAACATTAAAATGCATTTTTTGTTGCAACAAAATAATTGAAATTTCAGAACCTAAAATCACAATTTTCAATGTAATTATCATCATTTCTTTTGGTTGAAGAACTTTCTCGAAATGAACAAACAATCTTGATGCAATAGCCTCAAAATGTTGCTTTTTTTTAACAAATGCTATTTATAAGTAGATTGGATATTTCATTTGAAAGTTGCACACTACTTTTTCTCCTTCATTTGTTAACCTTCCAGTGATGCAGACGTATGTGATCATATTTATGTAACGCAAAAGTGGAGTGGAGCGATTGATGATGATAGGTATAGCGCAGTGTTGTTTTTCCTCCGTGATGCTGAAGGTGCGAGTTTTCTAAGAGAAAAAAAAGGAAGTGTAGTAACAACCTCTATTGTCTAGTATCACTTGGCTCGACAAAGAGGAGGAGTACGTGTCTTGGAGTGTCCGTTTTGTGTGCGTGTGGTACACTTTCACTTCACGAATTTCACTTGTAGCAGCAAACCAGTTACATTTTTTCGCTCGGGTCGATGCGAACTCTGTTTTTAAATTAACACCGGGCCAGGAAGAGAAAGAATAACTGAGAACAGCCAATAAAGGAAGCACAGAAAGGGACGGTTTTCTTCGCAATTTCACCAACCGTTTTCCTTTATTTGTTGATAAACGTAAGTTATTTTCATTATTCGTGCACACTATTTGGGTCAACAAATCACAATTGATTTCTAATACTGACAAAACCGGTAATATATTGAATTATTTTACTAATAACATAAAAAATTAAACATTTTCTTTAAGTTGAAACTGTTCGAAAGATGTAAAAACGTGCTATGAACAACGTATTAAACTAAATACGTCAATCAATAATGACACAAAATGATATTGTCAAAAAAAACACAATTATCATCAAAATTTGTTGAAAGTTGTTTCCTTCAAAATGAGATGTATACATTCATCATGAGAAAAAAAGATATCTTGGATCGTAAAAGCTTTGAAAACAAACGAAAAGTTTACTTCTATTAACTAAATCCTTAATTTACTTGATGCAAGTTAAATTATAATAAAATAACCAGCCAAGTTCGTATAGAAAACTCTATACAAACTTCAAGTGTAATTCAATAAAAACTTGTTTCATTCAAGAAAAGACGAAATATCTTATAATCAGACAAATCGTAACAAATGAAAACGAAACAGTAAAAAGTTTTTGTTTTAAACAAACCGAAATCCTCGATTGTTTGAAACCAAGCCAACTCTTTGAAATGAAACAAAATAACACCAACTAAAAATTAAAACCGTCTGCCTTAAATGATTTTAAACTTAATTGTTTATGGCGTTAATAAAATGAATGTGAAAATTTGCAATGTTCACGTATTTCGAAAAATAAATTTATATTAATTCAATGAAAAAATAACAAGCATATGCTTTGAATCATATAGAAATAATCTTAATGGTAAGTGGCACAGAAAGGTAATCTCTAAAATAATAGAAAGTAATTTTCTTCAAGAAATGGTAAAGAAAACTTAAAAAATTCAAGATTTTTTTGTTTTCTTGACAAATCAAAATCGTTATTTCATATCAATACGTTAATTGTAAGAAGCCAACTTGCCCCAAAAGCCTCAAAATGTCAACATGAAACATAAAATCATAAGTTTCTATAATTTATCTCAATTCGTTAATTGAGCGATGGAATTTTAAAGTTTGAAAGTGTTTCAAAGTTCAAGAAAAGATGAAAAAATCTTTACGAGAAAAGATGTTAATTCTTAAGTGTCATTAAATACAATTGAAAGAACATGTTGTGTAAAAAATTAACGCCTACAATTCTCTGTTTCAACAAATAATAAATAAATTCATCGTTAAATAAAAGTGAATTCATTTAAATTGTAAATCTTTAATAGACAAACCATATAGCAATAGAAAAAAGAACATGAAAGATGATTTTTATAACTCTTATTATTCAGAAATCGAGAGATTTCTAGCCGAATTCTTCGACTATAACACTTAAAATGTACTTTTACTAAGCGATTACGTAAATAGTAAAAGTGTAATATCAGTATTATTTTTATATATTTTTTTTTCCAAGAAACGAAAGTTTCAACTTATAATTAAAGTAATTCAGTTCAAAGTTTAGTTTAAAACATCCGATTTAATTGGGGGGAAATTTTCGAATTACAACAACTATGTAAATTCGCATTCGTAAACAATTATAATTGAAAGTGGCAGTTTGTAATTTCCAAGAAAATTATGGTAGAATCAATCAAACAATTGACGTTGCATGTCGTCTGCCCATTTGTTTTTCGTTCGTTTTTCTAAACGCAAACACACCGAAAATTACTTTCATCAAAAGGAAAAGAACAAGGAAACTTTTGATGTTCTTGAGATTTTGGTTTAGTACAAATCCAACATCATGTTCGTGATAGTAAACTTCGAAAATAGTTAAGTAGTAAGTTCTTGTATTTTTGTCAAGATTAGCTCACAAAAAAGTAGAACGAAGAGAATTTGAAATAACGTTCATGAAGTTATCCAAATATTTGTGCACTAATTATAAAAAAGAAAAAAAAGGTTTTAATGAAAATTCATTTCTTTTTAAAGAGTTTTTTTTTTAAATTAAATCCGAAAATTGTAAAAACTATTTAATTTCTTCAACATAATAATATGTTTTAAATAGATTTACTAATATCTCATCAGTTTTGAAAAGAATCATTGGAAAAGTTGTATTGTAATGTGACTTTTTTTAAATAAATTTAAAGTGTATTGTTTCTATCACAGAATTGAACAGGTTCTTAAACATTTCTGGTCATCGAACCTCGTTATTTGTAACAATAAATAAGAATTTTTAAAGAAATTCAATAAAACACAAAATTTAGCAAAAACCTTATGTAATATAAAAGACTGCTAAGAGAATATATGAAAATCTTCCATCAATAGATTTAAAATTGAAATTGAATTGTTCTTTCTAAGCATAAATGTGCGTATTTTAAAATTGTGCAAAGAAATGGTAAAAGAAAACTCGGATGAAAGTTCAATTGAAATTACCAAGAATAAGTTTATAGAAAACGACTAAAAGTTTCAATGATATTGAAATCCAAATTAATAAATGAAATAATTTCTGATTTTCAAATCAAACATGCAAAGTAACATTTTTCAAAAATCTTGACAAGATTTAGTCAGTAAGTAACAACAACAAAAACTCGTGAAAGTTGTTTTAGAAATGAACAAATCGTTACGAATCATATACCTTTTGAATGTTGTTTTTGTTGTTTATATTTTGTACATTTTATTTGGAAATTTTTTCACGAAAATGAAAATCATCCAAAGATTTAAAACCGTAAGAAATGACTCGTGAATATTGTGTAGTAGAAAATGAAACAACCAATAAAAAGCATCTCACATAAAATTCAAAATATTATGATAATTGAACATTTCTTTGAATGGATGCATAATAAACTTGAGATTACTTTCTTTTTGTTGATACAAAAGTCAATGATAATTTGAAATGTTAGTTGATGTAGAAGTCTCTTGATTTCATGCAGTTCTTTCAGCAAATACTGCATGAATTATACTTAAACACTGATATTTTTATCAATGAAGATGAGATTATGAAAGTAATATCGTTTTATTTTATAGTTTTTATCAGAATTTCGTGATTTTGTGACCAGTTTTAGTTTAGTTATTGCACGGATGATGCGATTAAATATAGGAAATCTAATTGAAAGAAAAAAAGAGTATTAATTTAATTAAGTGGAGAAATCATTTACATTTCGTGATATTTAAAAGCAAGATATGTTCAAAAACCACAACAATTTCCAAATACACGAAGTTGTCTTGACACAAACACTTATCTTATCAGAATAATTTTTAGATTATTTAGCTATTTCTTGCAGAAATAATGATCAAAAAAGCAACAATTTCTGTTTTCGGAGATAGAAAATTTGCAAATCAGAAACCATAACTTGTCATTAACAAATTTGTATTGACTTGCGTCTTGAACAAAGAAAATCAAAAAAAAGTATCTTCAATTGTTTCGTCCACTTAAACATTGTCTACATTTTATGAAGAAAAATAAACGTAATAATTACGTGTCATAAGAAATAATCATTTTCTTTACAATTTCCGTTGATTGAATAGAACATTTATATGTTTTCATGTAGTAAAGATGTTCAAAAACTATAATAATAATTCTTTAAAAGTCAAGATATAAATATTTATATTTAGTTAGAATTATGAATATATGAAGATTTTTTTTGAAATATTCCAAAAATAATACCAGTAAAAGTAATATCCTGAATTTGATTGCAATTTCTGTTTCTGTTCTTACCTTCTGATGTAAACAAATTTGTTCAAATCCAGAGGACAATATTCATTGTTTTATGCATGAATTTTGTTCCCAAATAAAGAATATTCAAGTAATAACAATTGTATCACGTTGTCTTTGCATAGTTATACATTTTTTTGAAACACATACGATGTTCAAAAGACGTAAAAGACTAAGAAGTTGTACTATTAAAAAATACATAATAAAGAGAATGAATGCACAAATATTCAATCATTTTTGCAAAAAAAGGTGAAAATGTAAATACAAGATGTCTTTTAGCATGAAAATAGTCTATTTTTAGTACTGGGAACAAATAGTAACTGCTAAACTGATATAAGAACAACCCAGTTAATAAAGTCTAAAATGAAAATATAGAAGTAACAACGCATTAACTTCTCTTGAGGAATCACGATAAAAGTGTTATATTTACATAATTGAACTTGTATAGTTTCGAACGCTTAAGTTTCTATTAATAGTAATTCATATAGCTGATCTCTCCTGAAACCTACAGCTTCTAAATATCAAATAATTGATTGAAACTAAACTGTTGTCGTGTCCCGGGATGGAATATCTCTGGACACTTGTGGAAATATCTCGTGGTTCGTCGTTGTGGAGTCTTGGTGTGTTTTTATGGAAGTCCCAGGTGGTTTTTATGGAAGTACTGGCTTCCAGTCGTGTTGGACTTAGGTATAGAGACAAAAAGTAACGCTGGGATCCAGGGAGAACCTTTCCGATCGACGGGTGTGTAACAAGAGAGAGCGATCGGTCGCCGTTTCGTCATTTTATAGACTTCTAGGGTCATAAAACTTAGCCCTTCCTTCATCTTCCTTATTTCTATCGGCCAATCATGGGTTTTGCATGTGGGGGTGGATCTTATTTTATCCTAACTAACTAACATAGTGGGAGTACAATATTTGGAAGGTAAACATGTTATTATTCCCTTAATCATTATGTGATTAAGATTTGTAGTCATTATAGAATTTGGTGATATGCACTTTCTAGTGATTAGGGTATGGAATCTTCCTAATTGGGAATGTACGTCGTTAAGGAGATCGTACTTACAATAGTCAATATAACAATAATGAATGACATAAACAATATTGGTTATACATAACACTGTAATGAAAGTACTTTCAAATAATTCTATTGAAACAAGTTAAAATTACTGTATATTTACAATATCTAAATTGTATGAAATTATACAGTGTTTAAGATGCTATTTGTTGTGAACTGAACTCTCCTGACATTTGCAGCTTGAGACTATCGAAGAATTGATGGAATACTAAAGCATAGTTAATATACTTTCAAATAAAGTTATGAAAGCAATCCAAATTTGTTGTATTTGCACAACCGTATTTACAAAATTTCGTCTGTTTAAATTACTGTTTAAAGCAACTGCAAAACAAACCTTTCTACAAACAGTTTTTACACAATTGTATAATTTCATGAAATTAAGTTGTAATTTGTAGTAACTGCATAACTGAGACATACAGCTAATGAAAATCAAATAGTTGATTCTAACTAAAGAGTAGTTAATGTACTTTCAAATAATCTCATTGGAGCAAATCAAAATTGTTGTATTTACAAAATTTCGATTGTTTTTAAGTTACTATTTAGAATAACTGTAAAACAGACATTTCTTGAAAAGTACAGCTTTTCTAAGTATCCAGTAATTGATAGTAACTAAACTATATTAAATAATTGATAGTAAGCAAACCATAAGTTTTGTTTTTACACAATCTAAATAGTATAATTTCAAGCATTTAAGTTGCTATTAAGTTGCATAACTGAAATATAGAGCTACTGAAAATCAAATATTTGATTCTAACTAAACAGCAGTTACTACAACTTACAACTCACGAGTGCCTCCCCCCACCCCTGCGGCAAAGGATTTAAGCTGTGAGACCAGTAATTGCCACTAGTTGATATATCAAGATTGTACTGTGCACACCTGAGTAGTAAAGTTGATAACGATACTAACCATAAACCACAGTACTTTCAAATAATCTCATGAAAGCATGTCAAAATCATTGCATTTACAAAGTTTCGAGTTACTATTTGGAGTAACAACACAACCTAGGCAAGACAAAAACTAAGGCCATGCCAGGAAATGCAGAAACAGAAGAAGAATAAGCAAATATGTATCCAAACACTATAATAAAGAAAATGTTTGGACTGAACTGAACTGGAGTAACAAACCTCTCTTGAAGCCTACAGCTTTTGAATATCAAATAACTGATAGTAACTACACAGGAGATAAGGTACTTTCAAATAAGCTGATGGAAAGAAACCGAAATTGTTGTGTTGTATTTGTACGATTTCAGTTACTATTTGTAGCTAAACTACTGACCTCTCTTGAGTCTTACCGAATTTACATATTAAAAAAAAATGAGAGCAACTAAATAGCAGTATCAAACCAAAATTGTAGAATTTCGAGTTACTAGGTGTATAGAAACAGCAGAGCTGACCTCTCCTGAAACCCACAGTTGATAAAGACCAAAAATAGAAAGTTACTAAACACTTATGTAGAATACAAAAGCTTTAAGAAAGCAATAAAATTGTGTAAAATATATAACAGAAACGTCACAACGTTGATGAAAAAGAAATTAACGAGAAAAATTACGAGTTTGCTCTATTGAGGCTAAACCAAAAAACAGATGGAAAGATAGATAATTAATTAAGACACAATATGTAATTAGTATAGAATATGTAATTAAGATATAATGAGATAGAAAAACGTATCGATTTTCAGATATTTCGAACATGGATTTGTTGGAGAAGACCGTAGGCGATTTCGGTAAATGGCAACTGAGGATATCCATCTGCATGGCCCTCCTCAAGTTCCCCATAGCCTGGTTCCAGTTAGGAATAGTCTTCCTGGCCCCGCCGACCGACCACTGGTGCAGACAGCCCGAGGACTTCAAGATGTTGACCGTGAAGGATTGGATCGAGCACATCCGACCCTACGGCAACGAAACCAATTACGACGTAAGCAATAGGAGTTACGTGAAGCGCGTTCGCCGGGTGAAAGTGCGTCTCGTCTCCTCAAAAACAACATGCAAATAAAAACAGATTCACTTCTTACAATATTTATTATATGCTTTTCGTCGTCTGTCAACAACAAAGCGCGACGTGTTATTCCGCTTTCCAATTTAGTTTTCTTTCGAACGCATTTTTTTTTTGAGTTAAAAAGCGGAATTTCCAACCGACTTCAATTATGCTTTTTAATTGCATTCTATTGCATCGATTAACTCAATTATTTTCTTGACGATGATGTCGAAACGCGCATACAGAAGTTCGGAAATCATTTTAATTTCATCCATTTCGTAATTGCAAGGAAACTCGAAAGTGTGACGAATCGTCAATTTTCATAATCGATTTCGATTGATCAATTATCGTGAAGCAGCTGCATCCGCGTTTTTTCGCAACTTTCTTTTCTTCCTTGACCTTTCCTCAATGGAAAACAATGGCAAAACACATCACCAGTGCTAATTAAACTGTACGTGATTTTTTTTTTTTGATTTTATGAATTAGTTTCTCTGCATATGCAAAAAAAAATGTTATGAAGAAAATTTTATCAAAAGAAACGTATGTTAATGGTTGTTCTAGTGACATAATATGTAGTCACGTTATGCAATTCTCTCTCAGTCAGATCTAAAAATACTGAAGATTTCAACAAGAATGTAAAGTTTGTATCATTTGACGCAGTCAGCTGTCATTCTGCGATCCAAAGAGTAACCCTAACATTCAGAATATTAAGATTTTCTTTAAGATGAGACTGAGAAATGGTTCAAAAGGAAAGTGATTGAAAAACTGTAACCAAAACAAGTTTATTTTAATGTTTTAATGCCTATTACTGTGACATTTGAATACGTCATATTACATGTCACAATGTGTCGAAAGCAATCATACCAACCAATCCCTGACATTTAGTATATTGGAATTATTTTTAAGAAAAATAACTTTGAAATTTTTTCATGTGTGATTTTAACATGTGTAATTATTCAAAAAGACGTGATTGAAAAAAAATGTAAGCAAAACAAGTTTAGTTTAATAGTTTGCCATGACTTTATAATAGGTAGCAGCGTTTCTTAACCTTCTTGTTTGCAGCGAGATCCAAAACAAAATGTGAAATTATTCAAAGGAAACTATGAAGTTTCATCACAGGTTTGAAAAACTTATAATTTTCTATCAAAAAAAAAGCAACTTTGAACAATTTCAAAGACTCTCGTATGATTTGAACGAATTTAATTGCTCGCTCGTAATTGCAATAACAATTTTCAAAACAAAGCAATTTCCGAGGTCGATTTCATATATTTTTTTAAAAATTATATTAATAATTATTAATTTAATTATATACCATTGCTAATCATAGTCGGATGTAATTATAATAATAAGTTTCCAACGTTCCTTTTTTTATTTAATTGTATATTGAAAGAAAAAATGAAATAAAAACAATACTAGTTTGACAAACAAAACAAGTTTAACTTAAAGATAATTTCAGGTGACATTTATACTGTCACAGTTTCTCAACATTCCTTGATGTCAATCGAAGATATTTGTTTGTAACTTCACTTCTTCTTGTGTTTCTTTTGCAGCTATCAACATTTTACGTAACAATGAAAATTTAGAGAAATGCAGGTATACAGTAGATGAAGTTGAGAAAGAAAAATAAACTTTGAACTGTTTCAAAGATTTAAACTGTAAATCAATCAATTGCACGATCTCATTCCCATTTTAATTTAATTTAGAAACAAAGCTATTTCCGAAAAACATAAATTAGTAATTATACATTAATTAGTTAATCAAATGTATCTACAATTAGGTATGCGTTTCCAACGTTTTTTTTTTTATATTTTCAATTTCTCTATGATGCAATCACGTTATTGTTGTGTCCCAGGGTTGGAATTATCTGGACACCGTGGATTATCTCGTAGTTGTTGAGTCTTTGAGGGGGTTTATGAATATCAAAAGCGAAAATTCTTAGTTTTATTGTACATTTAAGTGTTTTAGTGAAGTCAACTACATAAATGTTGATCTCCAGTTTTTTTAACTAAGAGTTATATTCTTCTCTTAAACTACTCGTTAGGTCCCACAGCTAAGAGTGTCCTTCGAAGACTCTTCTTCAAACTATATTATAAATGTATCACCCTATAAGAGAGAAAGCTATGTACAATATTTGGTAAGGAATTAAAGTATTATTCCCTAATTATTATATGATTGAAGATTTGCAGTCGCTATAGAATTTACTGGAATGCAATCTAGTTTGAACATAAGAATTATGATTACATTAAACAGTCATTACGATTAAGAATAGTTGTGTACAGTTATTAGGATCTTCCTAAAAGGAGTACGTCGTTAAGGAGCACTTATGATAATGAATACAATAATAAGATATAAACAATAATCAGTTATACTTATCAGTATATTATTGAAAATAAAACAAATGATGATACTCATTTGAAAAACAATAAAAATCTTAACAACTGTAGTTCAATAATAATTGTTGTGACATTTTGTTTAAAACATCAGCTTTAAGTCTCAATGACAGCTGTCATTCATTAAACACAATTGCGTTATTCAACCGCAACCGCAAGTTCCAAGGAATGAATTAAGTAATTAAATTGATAATTACTTATTATTCTTATAAAGAAAAGTAAATTACTTTCCAAATGTTACATGTAAATAATTGATGGAGAAAATAAGTTCCGTAAGTTCAAGATTAGACGAAAAAGTTGTGGAAAAAAAGTTGAACAGTTTCCAAAAGTTTAGCTTGAAACATGTAAATATTGCCGTTCCACCCTGGAAATCTGGATTTATGTTTCAACGGCTTCAAAAAAAAAATATAAGTTTAATATTGTAAACGTTTTTTCAACTGATAATTCAGTACATTTGTTTTAACACTTATTAAGAAAATGTGTGATTCTTAGATTGGGAAACATTGTTTTGAAATATATGGACTTTATTACTTTCAAATATGTAGACAAGATGACATTTGAAGAATATTTTCAAACAGCAAATTCATTAATAATGATTAGATACATTGCGTTTCTCAATCAGTTTTTTTTTCTGACGAAACCCAGCACATTTGATTCAATGTTATAATGCATGCAAGGTAGCAGCTTTCATTTTACGACCTATTAAAACCCGAAAGTTTGAGAAACGCTTTTATTGAAAACATTCATCGAAAATTCCAATACAAGAAAGATTCACCGATAGAAAGACAAAGTTGAAAAGAAATTCAAATCCTTTCCACATCTAAATTATGTTATATGAAAATATATTTTTACTGTTACAAAAATTATTGTAATTAATAATGGTTTTAGTTTAATGCTAATTGGACTTATAATGGTCTTGGCTCGTTGATTGACTATTAGTAGCAACTTACAAGTCTTGTTTTTCAATAAATTAGTTCTAGTTTAGAGCAAAAGTCGAGGCCTCGTTGACGCAAATAGTGCATTGAAACAAAGGCGGGTATCTTTCACTTTTGCGAAAGGAGAATGCATCGGAGGGAATAAGCGATTTACTAAGAGAATAATGTGTTCCATGAAAACGTATCACTTATTTGATCAAATAAAAAAATGTAAAGATTTCAGCTTTTGGTAATAAAATTATCTTTGATTATTAAAGATATAAGCAATTCGCTGAAACTACAAAGATTTTAGTTGTTTATTTCATTTTTTGTGGATAATCTAAATGGTTAAAATCATGTTCACAGGAAACAAAATCGAAGTGTTTCATGAGGAATGTGGAGTTGCCTCATGTTAAAGAACTGATGCCTTGCAAATGGGGCTACGATTACGACAAGTCCGTGATTCATTCAAGTATCATAACAGAATGGGATCTGGTCTGCGGTGATGAGAGTCTAGTCGACGTAACGCAGATGACTCTGATGTTGGGAGTCCTCTTCGGTGAGCAATCAGACATATTGTAAAATTGTTGCAATTGAAAACATATTTGTCAAAGGTAACATCATCTTCGGAGTGATGGCAGATAGGATTGGTAGAAAGAAAACTTTAATTGCAAGCATCGTAATGCAGTCAGCTTGTGGAATGATTTCCGCTTGGTCTCCGTGGTTGGAACTGTTTCTAGTCTTAAGATTTTTGATGGCTGTAGCCAACGGTGGAACGATGGTCACCTCGTTCGTGATGTGCATGGAGGTGGTCGGAGGAATCTGGAGGATAATCGTTCCAATCCTGTATCAAATTCCGTTCGGAATTGGAAACACTGTGATGGCAGGTATAGCCTACTACTTGAGGGATTGGAGGGAACTGCAATTAGCATTATCGGTGATCAGCGGATTCTTCGTAGTGTACATTTGGTTCGTCTATTGTTAAGTTAATCTTCGAATCGTTACGGTTAATTGTATTTTATAGGTTGATCCCAGAATCGCCCAGGTGGTTGATCGCAACTGGCAACAGGAAAGAAGCCGCCAAGATCTTAGAAAATGCGGCGAAGAACAACGGTTTGGACGAGAGGGAAGTGCGGAAGGCCTTCCTTGCCGTCCCAGAAACGAAGCAGGAGGAACGTGCCAAATTCTCCTCAGTCCTGAAAACTCCGAATTTAAGGAAACGGACTTTACTTTTATGCGTGAACTGGTTGATTTGCGGCGTCACGTTCTACGGATTCACGCAGTATTTGGGCCAAATCGGCTCCAACATCTACTTCACAGTCGCTGTCGGTGGACTGATCACCATTCCTGGTACAATGCTGTGCGTCTTCATCATCAAGCGGTACGGCAGAAAGTGGACGATAGCTTTCTCGTACTTCTTCATATCTCTCTGCTTCCTGGCGATTCTCTTAATTCCAACCGGAAGATTTTCGCACGATTGGCCTAGGATAAGCTTCGCCGGGTTGGGTATCATCGGGTTGTCCATCGCCACTCCAGCTTTGTACCTCTTCACAGGCGAATTGTTCCCAACAGTTCTCAGAAACGCAGGCGTTGGAGGGACTGTGATGTGGATGCGGTTGGGATCTATGGCCTCACCTTTCGTCATTTCCCTGAAGACCTACAGTGCCCATCTACCTTTGATTATCTTAGGTAGTTTGACTCTGCTACAAAGCATCTTAATCTTGCCATTGCCAGAATCCAGCGCCGTTCTACCTGACACAGTCAAAGACATCGAACTATCGTAAGTTCACTCTTAAACGACCTTTTTTTATAACTATACTATGTTAACTGTTATTAAAAGTTCAATGTTACAAGCGACAGTTTAAAACAGGATGCACGGCACTAAAAATCTCGATTCAATTTACAGAGAAATCGTCAATAACAACGACATACTCAATGGAAACTATCTTTCGGTCCCAGTCAAAGTACCAGAAGAGGACGAGGATTATTAAATTTTACTATATTAATTTAGGAAACATATCTATAATTATTATTTAGATGTATAAATATCTTGTTTTTTTTTTAATATATTTTGTTACGAAAATTGTGATGCAACTTGTGTATATTAAATGTAATATATTTATTAAATAGAAAAATGTCCAGTTCTTTTATTCTTTATACAATTTATTAATCTTGGGTGTCTTTATTCATTATCTTAAGAAGTTGTTGAAAGATTGTTTTCACTAAAACCATTCAAAGTGTTAGTCGAGAGCACTTTGTAATATTCATAATGAAAATTACAATCCAAATAAATCAGGAATTAAATTATCAAAGTAGATTGTTGTTATTAAATGCGAGCAGCATTCAAAAAAATTATTGACATTAATATTATATGTGAAACACAGACAATAAATTGAAAAAGTTGTTTTAAACAATAAAAATATATATATTTGATAAATCAAAATTATACTTAAAGAGTAAATTAATATTTTTCAGTATATTTATAGGTTAATTTTTGTGGTCTCCGAAGAATTTAAAAAGCATATTGATGATGATATCAAGAGTACGATTTATATCTTTATTTATTAAACATTTACAAACTAAGTATTTGGTATTTAGCATAGTTGATACTGATGGGTTTTTCAATATAATTTTCATCAATTACTTAACTTATTAATACATAATACTGGTTAAGTTGCGGATAGTTCAGAATCTCAGTCATTGACAAAGTCAAAGTGAACTATTTTGAAATAGTACGAAGTCAGAATAACGAATATAGACCACAGCTTGTGGCAATCGCAAGTCACTAAAATAAAACCAACAAATAGTTAGTGAATTGCTTCAATGAATTAAGTGATGTTTATACCTGTATAAGCGACTAATTGGGAAAGAGTCATATACAACGAGACAAATATGTGATGATATTCGTGGACCACATCAATGTTCCAAATCAAAGAGGGAAGAAGCAGGAAAATGCCGAAGCTTGAAAGGATGGTGCATTTCCAAACATCAACGAACAGCTCTTTGAAATTCCTCTTCTTAGTCCTCATGTTATAGAATACAGTTAAAATCAGGATGACCATAAAAAAAGATGCAGCTCCTACGAAGACAATAAAAAATCATCTATGAGAAATTGGCTCGATGATTACTAATAAACCAATTAATTACTTGACGACACTTTCAGGAAAGTCTTATAGTAACTGAAATCTGCGGTGAAGTAGCTGTGGAGGACCACGGGGGTTTTGTAATCTGGTGGAAACTTCACCACCCATTCGGAATAAGTTTCCATGAGAAGCAGTACCATCAACAACTTCCAATGGATCTTTAAATTAAAAAATATTCATAAAGATTGCTTTCAACTGCATATAAAAACGCTCACTGTAAATCCAGTATTGTATAAGACATGTCGATAAGCTTCTCTATTCAACAGGACCAGATCGATTATTATAATCACCGGATCGTACTCAATGTATTTGTCAGCTACCTGGTTGCAGGAATCCTGAAAATTTTCTTAAATGTATTGGGCTATCGTTAGGCTTTGACTCTTGCAGTTTACACAGGTTTTCAGCTTCAGGACTGACGCACTGTACTTTCTGTAAAGCTCCTGGGTGGGCTCACCGCAGTGGATGCAAACGAAGTGATCCTCTATACGCAACATTTGCTGGACGTAAGAGAACATCACAATTGGTAAACGTTTCTATAGTGATTGGAAAAACGGAAATTATTGTGAGAAACGCCTGGACAAAGGAAACACGTACATCTAGTTGAATTCCTATCACTTACTCAATAAGTAAATGATTTTATTTATACATTTAAAATGCAATATTTTATAATAATGTTTAGTTACGTTTTATTTGGTTATGTTTACACCAGGCCCCGTCAAGAGGCGTGTTAAAAAAGTGGAACTCATTAAATATGCGTCGATCCAAGCCGTACCAACCGTAAAACACAAAATACACACACACATCCACATATATATGTGTGTATAATATTATATATTATATCATAAAAGTTTTATTTGCTTTTCAACGAAATTCTGAATATGTTGCCGATTGGTTCCGTATTCAACCGATTGCAACCAATACCAACACTATTTTGAAAAAAATATATTTCAAATGTAAAAAATTTATTTTCTTTAGGTTGGTACGGCTAGCGCAGAATGAGAAATCTGCAACTTCACAGCTAACGTTTTCCACCATATAGCTTTACCCCCCCTGGTTTACACGGTGCGTTGCGGTGCGTTACGATTTCTTTGATGGCGCTGCGTTAGAATCTGAGGAGGCAACACAAGTTACTCCAAGTTTCTTTTCAACTTGTACGCATTCCGACTATACGCATTTTATCGGCTCTTGCACTCAGTTCAACAACAAGAAAGAAAGATGTCTGGAAAAGTACTGATCGTAGGTGGAGGAGGTCGTGAGCACGCCTTAGCGTGGAAATTGGCGCAGAGCGAGAAAACCGAAAAGATTTTCGTGACGCCGGGAAGCCACGCAATTTCGCAGTTACCGAAAACTGAGTTAATTGAAATTGATTACAAGAACTTCGAGGTAAGAATTTATATATTTATAAATGCATTTAACGAGCACGTGTTTACATTAACTATTTACCTATGTGTTGAATTTTTTTTTTAATTTAAAATTTCGCGCATGATATTTGAATTATTCAAATCTAAAATTTCGCGCATGATAATTGAATTGTTAATGATTTGATTTTAGATTGTCGCTAAATGGTGCAAGGAGAACGATATTGGTTTGGTTGTTGTCGGGCCAGAAGACCCACTGGCCGGAGGAATCGCCGATGTTTTGACGTCTCAAGGAATTCAAGTGTTCGGACCTGAGCAGAATGGAGCTAAAATTGAATCTAACAAGGATTGGTCTAAGGCTTTCATGGATAGACACGGAATACCTACAGCAAAATGGAAGTCTTTCACGAATTCCGCCGATGCGCAAAATTTCATCAAGAAGTAATTAATATCAATCAATATAATGTTGGTAATTTTTAAAATTTAAAATTTTAGTTCTTCGTTTCCTGCTTTGGTCGTGAAAGCCAGCGGATTGGCAGCAGGAAAGGGCGTCATCGTCGCCAAAGATGAAACAGAAGCCTGTCTCGCTGCGGATGAGATCTTGAGCGATAATAAATTTGGAGCAGCCGGAGAAACAGTCGTCGTCGAAGAATTGTTGCAAGGCGAAGAGGTTTCGGTTTTAGCATTTTGCGATGGTAAAACCATAAAGGCGATGCTTCCGGCTCAAGATCACAAAAGGATTTTCGATAATGACGAAGGTCCGAACACGGGAGGCATGGGCGCTTATTGTCCTTGTCCTCTATTGAGCGAAGATCAGCTGAAGTTCGTCCAGAAGGAAGTCCTGGAACGAACGATGAAGGGTTTCAACGATGAAAGAATTAAGTACGTCGGTGTTCTTTACGCCGGATTAATGTTGACTCCTGACGGACCGAAAGTATTAGAATTTAATTGCCGCTTCGGAGATCCGGAAACGGAAGTCATCATGCCGATGCTCGACTCGGATCTGTACGAAGTCATGATGGCTTGCTGCACCCAAACTTTGGACAAAATTCAACTGAAATGGAAACAAGGTGTTTCCGCTGTGGGAGTTGTCATGGCATCCAGGGGATACCCAGCAAGTTCCAGTAAAGGACAGGTCATCACCGGTAATCAATTTAAGTGATAGCTATTAGTGCAACATTAACGCAACAGGTCTTGCTTTGTTAGGTGTCGAAGCTGTAGATAATTCGCAACATCAAATCGTCTTTCATTGCGGTACCGATTTGAAAGACGGTAAGCTCGTCACAAACGGCGGAAGAGTTTTAATAGCAGTCGCTTTGGCTCCACAATTAACAGCAGCTGCCGAAAGAGCTACAAAAGCTTGTTATACCATTAAGTTTGATGGAGCGCAGTTTAGAAAAGACATCGCCCTCAAAGCTTTTGCTAAGTAAGCTATTTTGCTTTATATGCTATTTTTTTTAAATTAATTTATTGCGTCTATTAGATCTGTTTTGGATACTGGAAAGCTAACTTACAAAGAAAGCGGCGTCGATATATCAGCGGGAAATGATTTGGTGAGCCACATTAAGCCCGCCGCTAAATCTACAGATAGACCAGGTGTGATTGGAGGTTTAGGTGGATTTGGAGGACTCTTTGACACAAAACTAGCAGGTTTCGTGGACCCTCTGCTCATTTCCGGAACAGATGGAGTTGGAACTAAACTTAAGGTAACCAAACAAATCTTAAAGATATAGCAGTTATCACCAATGTTTACTTGTAGATTGCACAAGAGATGGGAATGAATGACACTATTGGAATTGATTTAGTTGCGATGTGTGTAAACGACGTGTTGGCCCACGGCGCCGAGCCATTATTCTTTTTGGATTATTTCGCGTGCGGAGCTTTGGATGTCAACGTTGCCAAAGACGTGGTTTCCGGTGTGGCGGAAGGTTGCAGGCAAGCCGGATGTTCCTTAGTTGGTAAATAAAAAATGTCTAAGTTAAACAACAGAAAAGGTATCAAAAAACTTCTGTGAAACTAGGTGGTGAAACAGCCGAGATGCCAGACATGTACCCACCCGGTGAATTCGATCTGGCAGGATTCGCTGTCGGTGCGGTGGAAAGAAACGAGCTGATTCCTCGCATGAGCAGCATCCAAGAAGGTGATAGCATCATTGCTCTTCCATCCACTGGTGTCCACAGCAACGGCTTCAGCTTAGTCCGGAAAATCATGAAGTTGGCTTGCGTCAGTTACAAAGATGAAGCGCCGTTTAGCTCTTCGAAAAGAACCTTCGGTTTGTCTCATATTATATGGTATTATTAACAGTATTCTAATTAGTGTATTTTAGGCGAAGAATTGTTGACTCCTACAAAGATCTACGTGAAGGCTGTGATTCCAGCAGTGAAAACCGGTAAAGTGAAGGCTTTCGCACATATAACTGGAGGAGGTTTGGTGGAGAACATCCCCAGAGTACTTCCAAAACATTTGGGAGTACAAATCGACGCCAACAAATGGAGCATACCTCCGGTTTTCGCTTGGCTCGCCGCTGCAGGTTAATTCAATTAATTAGCTATCATTGAATATATTAAACGATAAATATTCTTTTAGGTGGTGTGAATCAAGTGGAAATGCTCCGCACTTTCAACTGCGGCGTCGGCGGTATTTTGATTGTGAACAAATCCGATGAGGCTGAAATCCTCAAGATGGTGCAGCCTCACGGAGCGACGGTTATTGGTAACATCGTCAATAGAAGAGAAGAGGAAGTCGAAGTGAAAAATTTCTCAGAGGCATTGGGCCCGATGATGAAAGAGTACTTTCTCAAAGTACATTCGGTTCCGAAGAAACGCGTGGCCGTTTTAATCTCAGGGAGCGGCACCAACCTTCAAGCGTTGATCGATGCTTCCAACGATAGATCTATGGGTTGCGAAATCGCCTTGGTCATCTCAAATAAAGCAAATGCTTTCGGAATAGAACGTGCGAAAAAAGCTGGAATTCCAACAAAGGTATATTCAATATACAAACTATAGATCGTTTCGTTTCAATTCATATGATTTAGGTGTTGAGCCACAAAGACTATCCAACCAGGGAGCAATTCGATGCAGCCATGGATGAGCAGTTGAGTAAATTCAACGTTGATTTGATCTGTTTGGCCGGCTTTATGAGGATCCTCAGCAAGGATTTCACAGTCAAATGGAGAGGTAAAATGATCAACGTGCACCCGGCTCTTCTCCCGCTCTTCAGAGGTATGGATGGAGCTCAGCAGGCCATCGATGCTGGTGTCAGGGTTAGCGGGTGCACTGTGCACTTCGTTGAAGCCGAAGTTGATGCTGGAGCAATCCTAGTCCAAGAAGTAGTACCTGTTCACATTGGAGATGATGCTGATAGTCTACAAAAGAGAATTCAGAGCGCCGAGCACAAGGCTTTCCCCCAAGCCCTGAAATTATTAGCAACCGGAAAGGCGCATTTGGGTGAAGACAATAAAATCGTTTGGAATTAAAGTTTATTTCAATAACTCTTGAACTTTTCTTAAACAACGTGTCGAGAATACCTCAGATTCTGACGACAGCAACTAGTTGTTCTCCAGCTATTACTCTGTATATAATACTTGTTTAAACTTCTATTACCCTTGTTTCTGGAAATTATTTGTGTTTTTCTTTGTGATATTGTGAAGAAACCTAGGAAACTCTAGGAGTTCAATACAAGAAGGGCTATAATTAAGCACCAAATTGAAAGGCAGGCAGGCATATTTAAGAACACTAAAAACATTAAAATGGATGTTCTTTTTAGTGATTGAGACTAAAGACTTATATTAGTTTAATTGCATGGACACTTGAGGAAGCTCAGAGTATAAAAATAAGATCAACAATTGTTGTAACAAATTTGACTGTTTTAAATACGTTTAAATTCCCATAACTTGTTCCTCAACTTTAATTGAACATAAACATCGTTTATCATCACGATGTATCAAAATGCATAGTTTTAATGGAGTAGATTCTCTTTGTATATACTTTTTTCTTATATGTTACAATCTTATATAACTTTATTTCAAAATAAATAACAATAAAACAATATTTTCCAATGGTGATTCTTAACTATTTCCAATAATCTTTGTGCTGAGTCAAGTGAAATCATTTCCGCAATGTACGAAACTGCTTTTATGAAGTTTTTACTACTTTCCTAATGCAGTATTTTCTTTTCTTCCTAAGAAAATGCACTCTAACAACTTACTGTCGTGTTTTAAAAGCATTGAATTTTTCCTATTTTTCGTTCCATTCTAGAATTTCTTCAATCTATCAAAATATAACTTCCTTTCAAAAAGGACAGAAATCATTTCACGTGAAATCATTACATTACATCTACTGCAAATGAATTATTTTCTTCCAAAGAAAATGTACTAAATAACTTGTTGTCATCTTTTAAAAGCATTGCATTTTCTGAATGTCTTCAATCTATCATTCTATTATCTTCTTTTCAAAAAGGAGAGATATAATTTAATGTGACTACATTACATTATGTACATGAATTAAGAGATATATCATGTTCTACTGCAATTTTATTTATTTATAAAAAACTGCTACATTTTCTACTTTCCTTCTGCAATTTGACTATTTTCTTCCAAAAAATCTCAAATAACTTGCAGTCGTCTTTTAAAATCATCGTTTTTTCTGCTTCTCTCTTCAATATTTTCGTTTTACCATCTTATATCCTTATATCAAAAGGAAATTCTCACATAAGGATAATAAAAATACTTCTTCTAAAGTCAAAGATTCATAAGAACATTTGATGAACATAGTGCTTCAAAAAAAGAAGTCGTTTACAAAGTATATATTCAATGGAATATAAGAAAAAAGCTGTAACATTTTCTACATTCCTACTGTAATTTTCTTCTTCTCTTCCAAATAAACAACTCTCTTTTCTTAATTTTTGTTTCTATCTAGAATCTCTTATATATTATCTTTCTATTTGTTGCTTAAACTCATCGATTCTTAAGAATTTTTGGATCATCATTGTGCTTTTGCACAAATGGAATTTTTATTCAGATAAGAAATTTACATTCTCATATGACTATTGGTAATCTATTAAAAGCTTCAGTTCTATATGAAATCATTTACATCTTTTTCTTGCATTATCACGAAACTATACAAAATGATAATAACATTTCTAAACTCAAAGATTTTTCAAAATTTCGAGTAATCTTTCAGTTTCATTTATCAAGTATAATCAATTCCAAATAGATTTTTCTTCTTTCCTTCCACCAAAAACTACTCTGAAGTAGCTTGCAATCGATTTATTTATGAAAGCATTGTTCTTTCATATTTTCAGTTTCTTCTTAGAATATTTTCAAACTATTATCTGATACGATTTCATCAAAGATATGACGAAAATTTGAAAATAAAACTCATTAGTTTCTTGATAAAACGTACCACTTTGTACTATTATTATTAGAACTGCGTTTGTTACAGTTGATGGAAACGTTATAAAGAAATAATCTGTTAAGTTTTATGGTATAAAAAGAGAAGGAGCAAACATGTGCTCCTCCTTTGAAATCAAAGGCAAAACTGATGTGAAACATGTTTCATGAAGACACCAACAATTTTATTGTATTTTCTAAAACTGATTGAAAAAAATGGCCAGCAAGAAATAATTTGTATATTGCCAGTAAATATATATTTTTCTGTTCAGTATGCGAAGAAAAAAACTAGCAGAAAGAAATACAAAAATATTTTATTAATAAAAATAAAACGATCATCCGAAAAAATAGCACGGATTATAGGATGATCTTGAGATAGGCAACTTAATTCGCGCACTAATCTTTAGTGGCAATTGAAAAACGCTAGAAAATCAGTCGATTTTGTATCAGAAAATCTCGATCACCTCGATGTTTCTTTTTTTGTTATAAATATTTCTACAAAAAAGTTGTTAATTGATTTGGATTAAACTAAAATTAATTCAAATACTTGGATTAGATTGGAGACGGATTCAGAATGAAGGTGGCGCGCGTCTGTTATTACTCAATTTCCAAATATAGTTGTTGCATTCGAGCGTTCGAGTGTGGCGTAACAAAGAGGTGCGCCTACTACCTCCAAGTGTTTACGCTTCTCATCCAAATCAAAATAATACGAAAGTCTGTAGGAATTCTCGATTCTGGAAAGCGATGGGGTGGTTTCGCTTTTACCGGTCAAGGTAGTCGTTGAAAAGAGATAAAACAGTAACCATCAATTAATTGATATCTAACACCCTTCACAGTAACTAACAGTTCGAGAAAGTTGCAATCCAATAACAATTAATCTGTTTAAAACATTGTTAAAAGTGTTATAGCTTGATATAGAATACTGAAGATTGCACTAAAATTGATGTAGGCTGAACCTAACGCTTCTTGGAAATAAACAAATGAATTACTAATTCAAATTGACGCAATTTCATGTCGAAACATTACAACAATTGATTTATGCAACCACATTTGCATTACAATGATTGAGTCACCACTTTAAATTTAGTTTTTTGCACGGATCCTCCTATTTATGTCTGTGATTCAGTTCAGAGTCATACAATTTCAACTATGACTTCTTACAAATACAAACGCTCTTATTAATACCAATGTGCACGAAGCAATAATCGACATTTGTTGTAAAACTAATTAGTTTTCAGTACGTTTTAGTTTACTCAAAGTAAGTACTTATTATCGTTGTATAAACGTTTAATAAAATCGTTTAGTTTTGTAATTTTATAACAAATAATAATAATTGGTCATTTTTATATAAATCTTTATTTATTTAAGACGTGTGTGTTATCAATATGAAATGCATTTTCGCAAATTGATTTATCACATAATTATTTACATTGAATGAAACAAATCTGTTCATCATTTAAAAACTCAAAATTGAAAATATTTTATTAAAAAAATTTAATAAAATTACGTATTTTTTACATAGATTAATTAATCATATGAAGAAATGTGAATTTTATACTCCAAAAATTAAGTTATCACAAAAATGATTTATAATAAACTTAGCAAATGTGTTCAACATTTAAGAACTTGAAATAATATAAATTTCTTATTAGAGAAATTCAATAAAATTGTGTAACGTATTAAGAAACAATAAACTGTTGAGCTTATTTTCTTGAAATACACTTCCAGGATGCAGTTCTTTAAGACTTTAGTCTTGATTTTCACGTGCTTAATCGCTGTGAATGCACAAATTCCAGAGAAGTTAACACTGAATCCATGCATTTCCAAATCCACGTGCCACGATTGCATCCAGACGCCTTCGTGTGCGTGGTGCTTCAAACCGGTAAGTTTGCACTTCAATGGAAGGAATAAATTGAAGTGATCATGTTGAAAAACTTGAAAGGATTTCGGCGAAAGGGCGAGATGTTTCCAACCGTCGAATCCGGGCTCCAAAACTTGTCCAAAGGAATTCGTATTGAATCCAGATAATGTCATGCAAGTCCTTGTAGCAAGAGAATTGTCCAAAGCACATGCAGCTGGAGGTTCGGCGGGTGGGACCATGGAATCGGGCTGGAGCGTTGAAGGTTCTTCAAGCCATAGTTCTTCAGGTTCAAGCTCTTGGTCTTCGCAATCGCAGGGTTCATCGTCCGGAGGTTTCGGTGAATCCAATATAGTGCAAATTTCGCCACAAAGAGCGAGTTTGAAATTGAGAGCCAGTGCGTTGTTCCGAGATTATCTCAAGATTTGAATACTTAATTCTTTCCTCATTTTCAGGACAATCGTACAGCTTTCAGATGCACTACACGCAAGCCGAAGATTACCCGGTAGATCTTTATTACCTCATGGATCTGTCCAAGTCCATGGAGGACGATAAAGACAAGTTATCGCTTCTGGGAAATCTCTTGGCCGAATCCATGCGAAACCTGACTTCGAACTTTAGATTGGGCTTCGGCAGTTTCGTGGATAAAGTCGTTATGCCCTACGTGAGCACCGTGCCCAGAAAGTAAGTCTCCTTTTAAAAAGCCGAAGAAAAATAGCTTCAATCCTGTTGTAAGAATAAACGCTCGCACAATATTAACAAATCCTAATTCCATTATCCTTTTTAATTTGTACAAAGCCTTGATTACTATTCATACGTTGTACATAGTTTCTTCAGAAGAAGCAAGTTGTTAGTATTAAGTTATTGGTTGTAGTTTAAGGGAACCTTGCACGGGCTGCGCTGCACCCTACGGTTACCGTCATGCGATGAGACTGGACACCGATGCGAATAGGTTTTCCGTAAGTCGAAACGAATATGCGAATTAACAGACGTCTTCGAGCAAACTTATTACATTTTGCATTGACTTTCCATCCAGCACGAATGCATAAAGTTAACACAACGACAAAGCTTCTCGAAAGAATAAATTCAACATCTCACCTCACCCCGCTTTCAGCACAATCATACTACGAAATAGAACTATTTACTAAATACTGGGATGAAGTATATTGTCGGAAAATTTTATTAGACCGAATAAATTCTGGAATATGAATTCATATTGAACTAGTTGGAGTAGTTTAACAATAGAATTTAACATATTGTTATTCTTTAAATTTGTATCAATATTTAATTGCTTATAAAGTATTATTGTTTGTGGGTTTCTAATTTCATAAGTACTTGTTTTTTTTTGGTATAATTTTTGGTAAAATATTTCTTTAGACCATGGTTAAAGAGGCAGCTGTTTCGGGTAACTTGGATGCTCCTGAAGGCGGTTTTGATGCCATAATGCAGGCTGTAGTGTGCAGGGACGAAATAGGCTGGAGGGAACAGGCTCGTCGTTTGTTGGTGTTCTCCACAGATGCGGGATTCCATTACGCCGGAGACGGAAAAGTAAATTGATTAAATAACAAATTAAGAAGTGATGTTATTTGTTTAATCTTAAACAGTTAGGTGGAATTGTGAGGCCCAACGACGGTCTGTGCCATATGGAGAACGGCCTGTACACGTACTCCTCGATCCAGGACTACCCTAGCATCTCGCAGATCAATCTGAAGGTGAAGCAAAATGCTATAAACTTGATCTTCGCTGTGACCGAACAGCAGATCGGTGTGTACAAGAGGCTGCAGGAGAGCATCGAGGGAGCGTTCAGCGGACAATTGTCCAATGATTCCTCGAATATCGTGGATCTGGTTAAAGAACAATACCAGCAAATATCCTCGACTGTCGAGATGAAGGATAACGCGAAAAGCAACATCAAGATCAATTATTACTCGCAGTGTTTGGATGAGAGCGGCGGCGTTAAGAAGACGAACAAGTGCGGCAGCATTAAGGTCGGAGACGTGATCACGTTCACGGTGGAGATCGAAGTTACTCAATGTCCGAAGGACCCCAAAGATTGGAAGCAAACTCTTCAGATCTACCCGGTGGGTCTGAACGAAAGTTTGACCATCGATTTGGAAATGCTATGTTCGTGCCCCTGCGAGCACCCAGGTCACGCTGTAAGTACTTAAAGTGAATTTCCTGAAACATCCTGATTAATCTTGAATGCATTTAAAAGGGCTATATAGAGCAGGCCGACGAGTGCCGCGGTTTCGGTACGTTCAAGTGCGGAATTTGCGAATGCGACAGCACCCATTTCGGGCGTTACTGCGAGTGCTCAGCTACAGAAATGGAGAATTTCAAAAACACTTTAGGATGCAGGGTCGACAACACGAGTACCATCGATTGTTCTGGCAGAGGAAGCTGCGTTTGCGGTAAATGCGAATGCGACGTCAGGACCAACGAGGAGGAAAAAGTTTACGGTAATTTCTGCGAATGCGACAACTTCTCCTGCGACAGACACGAGGGTAAGATCTGCAGCGGACATGGGACTTGCGAATGCGGCGTTTGTCAGTGCGAAGAACCCTGGGGTGGAGCTGCTTGCGATTGCAAGATGTCCAACGATACTTGCTTTGCACCAGGTGTGTTGGATGGTGAGATCTGCTCTGGTCACGGTGAATGCAAATGCGGATCTTGCAAATGCGAGAGCACCGAGGAAGGCAGATATTCTGGGAGGTTCTGCGAGAAATGTCCTGTAAGATATCAATCTATTTGACGAGCAAGAATTTACTTGTTGCATTGTTGTAGACTTGTTCGGATCGTTGCGAAGAGTTCAAGCATTGCGTGCAATGTCAGATGTACAAGACCGGTCCTTTGGACGAGGAGGAATGCGCCAAGAACTGTACCAAATTCACACCCATCGGCGTCGAGAAGATCGAAGGTAAATGTTTAAAAGACTATGGATTCACTCACA
The DNA here is from genome assembly GCA_018845635.1 of Nicrophorus orbicollis. Classification (NCBI taxonomy): domain Eukaryota; kingdom Metazoa; phylum Arthropoda; class Insecta; order Coleoptera; family Silphidae; genus Nicrophorus; species Nicrophorus orbicollis. Next base: position 662,902 of record JAFMTC010000158.1, read on the forward strand.
ACTGAAGTGTAAACCATAAATTCTTAATTTAATTTACAACAGCCAAGGAAGAAAACGACGAAAATCTCTGCGCCTTCTACGACGAGGACGACTGCCGCTTCGCCTACATCTATTACTTCGATGAGCACAACAAGGTTGCCGTCAAAGCCCAACAAGAGCGCGAATGCCCTACCAAGGTCAGTAACCGAACGACACAAGAAATCAACCCTCCCAACCCTTAATATAATCTTAGGTCTACCTCTTGGGCATCGTTCTCGGAGTGATAGCAGCCATCGTTTTCATGGGCTTAGCCATTCTCATGCTTTGGAAGGTGTTCACCACCATACACGATCGTCGAGAATTCGCCAGATTCGAAAAGGAGCGAATGATGGCCAAATGGGACACGGTAAGGATAAAGAAAGCACAGATCAACACAAAATTAATGCTACAAAAACACACGAATTTCAGGGCGAAAATCCGATTTACAAACAAGCCACGTCCACCTTCAAGAACCCGACGTACGCAGGAAAGGGTTAAAAACACTTTAACTTATGCCAATGTGCAATTTTATTTTATATAATTTTCTGTTCTTGTGGATAAAAACCCATCGAAATATTACATTAACTAATTTATATTTTGCTTGAAGCAGGTGAAAACCTACACTTTACTAACTTCCTTTGCAAATTTCTAAAAAGTAATTGATCGGTGTTTCTCAAACTGAATTGAATTGTTGACAATACTCATGTTGACACATTGTAACAGAAATTTTTGTCGTCCAACGTCATCAAAAAAACGCCGATGAAAAATAGTCTTTCGGATTTGAAGAATGTACTTTCAAGAATCGCACCGAGACGTGCACCTCTGAAGATTATTGCCACCAAATCAACGGCGCAAATAGTTTGCTCATCATCAAAATCACTGCTTTAGGAAGAAGTGGGTTTCATCGTCGAGCATACGAATTTTGCAATATAACCATTATTTTTTAATAAAAACTTGCTGTTAATAAATCTATTACAATTTTGAAATGTAAACCATCTTTTAGTTAATCGAATCTTGAACGGGATTTGCAAAGTTGATCACATTCGGTTATTTGTAAGTAAATTATAGAAAAATTGGAATGGAAATCGACGTCTATCATAATGATATCACATATCTAACATAAATATACATCAGTTCTTCAAACTATATTCTTCCGATACTTAACGAACAACGGCTGCACCATCGAGAAAAGTATTGTTTTTTCTATGTAAAACATTGATCTTAACTCGTTGACTCAATATACAAATCGTCCCGAATAGCTGCTTATCAAATTTTTGAAAGGAATAGTAGACAAATGATTGTAAAAAGCACTGATCTCACTTTCATTTTTATGAAAAGAATCCAAGTTTAATATTCAGAGAACAAATATTAAATACTCTTTAACAAAGAATGAAAATAAGACTATAATACAAGAATTGATAGGATTAGACATTAATGTTATCAACTTTTCCTTGAATTTATTTACATTGTAAAGTTTTTCAATGGAGAAAAGTCAATTTTATTAACAAATACGGTCGTACTACAAACTTTAATCAAATAGAATATTCTAGATGAAAAAAAATATTACATGCAAGTTATGTTGGCTAACAAATTGTAGATAATAATATGGTTTTTTAACAAATTTTCTAATATTTTAGTACATTAGTCGAAATTACATAATGTTTGTAAAAATAAGACTAAGTGCAAATGTAAGAATGTCTTAAGAAAAGACCATTTATATTGTTATAAATTAATCTAAATATTTCAATGTAAAAGCACGCAATTTAATCAAATTTGATACAAAATGAAAATTTTGTGTGCGGTAGATGGAATTAGTCAACGAGGAAAGACACAACCTTTCAGCATAAACAATAGATCTATGAAAAGGATTGTTTTCAAGTACAAAAAGTAGTTTTGTAACAAATTCTTAATTTGTAATCTCCACGATTCCTTCGATGAATTTAAAGGAAAATCATATGAACCCAATTATATCAGCAGCTCAGCAAAATCTATGTATTGGAACGCAATCGAACGTTTATTAATTGGAGTCGTAAAAGTGAAATGAATATCGTTATTTTTCTGCTCCGAAATGGTAAATTTTTCAGACAAACTGAACTTTTAATCTAACGTTTCTTTCAGCAGAAATCATCTAATACAACCAATCATAATTGAAGATGAAACCATGGGTAATTTCTTCAGACAAACTGAACTTCAAAATATGTTTCTTTTCAATAGAAATAATCAAAAACGAAATATTACATGGTCAAAATGAAACATGAACATTGGAATTAGGCATTCCTTCAATAAAAACTGGCCAAAACAAGACAATGAGAATGTAGAAGAGTATTACTGTTGAGGATTCGACACAAGTAATTTTCTTCAGAGGATATGAACTTTCACATTCGGCATGTTTCTTTCCATAGAAATCGTTGAAAGTGAAGTAAATTATTGTAACACAAAATAGATAAAGGAGTAAAGTTGTTCAAAGTGAACTTTAAAATTGGGCAAGTTTAATTCAGCAAGAATCGTCCAAAAAGAGAGTGATAAGTCCGAAGTGGAAAATAATATAAGTAAAGTTCTTCAAACAAAACTGCATGTTTTTCAACAGAAATCATTAGAAGTGATGCTAATTATTGTAAAAATATATATTGTAGAAGATCAAAGAGTAATGTGAACTTTAAAATTGGGCATGTTTCAACAGAAATCTTTCAAAATGAAGTATACCACAAAAAAAAATAATGTAGACGAAGTTCTTCAAATTGAACTTTTAAAGTAGGCATGTATCTTTCAATAAGAATCGCCGAAAACGAAACAATCAATGCGAAGTGAAGATAATGTAACCTTCATCAAACTAAACTGAACTTCAAATAAAATTCTGCATGTTTTTCAACAGAAACCGTTGGAAGTCAAGAAAATGATTGCGATACAAGAAGTTGTGCTATTTTTCAAAGTGAACAGTAAAATTAGACATGTAATAAATTCAAAGTGAAGATGATGTAACCTTCTTCAGACTAAACTGAACTTTAAAGTTCGGCTTGTTTCTTTCGCCGAAAACGAAATAATCCTCTGTTAAGATGATGTAGATGGGAAAACTCCCATGTACAACGATTTTATAATACAAAAAAAATGTGCTAAAGATACCTTAATCATACGTACTTTAAGAAATTGATCTTTTTATTGGAGAACTATTCACAATTAACACCGACAAAGCTATCAGCAAATGTTAATTAATTTATCAAGTAGAAGAGGCTTGTCTTAAGGAAATTGACTAAGTTGAAACTGTACTTCTTCCACGTTACAAGTTTCGAGAAACTAGAAATTTTCTATCAGTCATATGCTTTGTAAAATACAATATAGTTCGACTTCCAAGTTTATGTAAGAATACAATTGCGTTTTAACATAAACGAAATTCAAAGCGAATAAGCAACTATTTCCGGCATTAAAAAGTGAACTTCTTCCACTTTTGCTGTTGAGTCAACAGTGTGACTTGAGCGTCTGTCACAAGCAATACAAATGTTATTTAGCAACAAATAAGGATTTAATAAAAACGTTGCACAGCGGAAAGCTCTAAAATTAGATTGATTACTTCCAGAACACTGTCTTAATGACCAAATGAACTTAGTTGGGAAAACCCTTGCATAGATCAGCAGAAAGAACATTGCAAACAAGAATACAACATTCAGTTACCTAACTGCTGACCTTGCAACTATATCAAGTACACGTATCAAAAATCGTCAGAACTGAGAGATTACTAGAACAATAAATCAAGACTCCATTGTTTGAAACAAAAATAAACAAATGTAAGCACAACAGAAAATCGCAATAATTTTTCTTACGTCAACGTTTTAAACAGATGGTTGAATTTTCAACAATGCGAGGTGCGCAGTAAAACTCATTACAAGTATCAAATAGTCATTAAATAAAAAAATTAAATGATAAATAATGAAAAATCAAATAGTGAATAATAAAAAGAGAAATAATGACTAATCAAAACGAAAGCAAAAACACACTTTCAACAATTCTTATATGACTCATTGAAGAGTAACGAAGCCGATTTCTGGAGTCTCTATAACAGCTGGTAAGTTAAAAAAACGCCACATAGAATCCAAGTCAGTGCCATCTATGAGCAGGGCTATGTTATTATATAACTATACTCGGTTTCGTAACGCTGTGTTGAGTGAGTATTTAGCTTCCATTTGGTTGTTCGTGAATCACTTGGTGTTTCATAAGTTTCGAGGTTTTTCAATATTTTGAGATAGTATAAACTTGTATTTTAATAAACCACAAAGAATTGAGTAATCTACACATCAGATTTTAGCTGATTTTCGTGTAATAAGTCTTCAAATTAGCGGTAATTAATTGTATGTCTATAATAAGTTCTGTTCACACAATTTACTTAATTAATTGAAAACTAATTATTTTATAAAGGATATTGAAAGTGTTTACTTAAGAGCATAATTTAGGGAATGGAATGGGTTATAGTGTAGTATTAGCAATTTTTGGGTAATACTACAAAACATACATAAATTTGAAGAAATTTTTGGGTAAAATCTTTTATTAAATTAATTATTTCTACTAACAAATTTTAAATGTATATTGAATGTGGATATCAAAGAATAAATTACAGAGAATATAACCAATTTGTTGCAATTTGAGTAATATTATCGATTTTAGCGTTATTGAAATTTGAAGAAATTAATTTAGTTCCTGAGAAAAAAAACACAATGTCTTCAGGATTTATTTAATTAATAGAAGGCTAATCAATTTGAAAGATATATTCATTGTAGATCTTGAGGAAAATAGTTCAAGGAATGGAATGAGCTATTAGAAATTTTAGTAGTTTCAGGAACTTTCGTATTATAAGCTTCCAAATTCGAAGAAATTATTGTCATGGTGAGAATAAGAAATGTCTTCACGTTTTAATTAATTAATTGAAAACTAATAAACTTGAAATATATATAAAATATGAATATTAAAGAAAAAACTACAGAGAATACAATTAACTATAGTCTAATTTGCTACTACCGGTGATTTACTTGTTATTTGCTTCTAAATTTGAAGACATTAATGTCATAATTAGAAAAAGCAATGTCTTCATGTTTTAATTATTTAATTAATTGAAAACTAGTAAACTTTAAATAGATATAAAATATGATAATTAAAGAAAAAATTACAGAGAATACAATTAACTATAGTCTAATTTGCTACTACCGGTGATTTACTTGTTATTTGCTTCTAAATTTGAAGACATTATTGTCATAATTAGAAAAAGCAATGTCTTCACGTTTTAATTCATTAATTTATTGAAAACTAGTAAATTTGAAATAGATATAAAATAAGATTATTAAAGAAAAAACTACAGAGAATACAATTAACTATAGTCTAATTTGCTACTACCGGTGATTTTCTTGTCATTTGCTTCTAAATTTCAAGAAATTATTGTCATAATTAGAAAAGGCAATGTCTTCACGTTTTAATTAATTAATGAATTGAAAACTAGTAAACTTGAAATAGATATAAAATATGATTATTAAAGAAAAAACTACAGAGAATACAATTAACTATAGGGTAATTTGCTACTACCAGTGATTTTCTTGTTATTTGCTTCTAAATTTGAAGAAATTATTGTCATAATTAGAAAAAGCAATGTCTTCACGTTTTAATTAATTAATTTATTGAAAACTAGTAAACTTGAAATAGATATAAAATATTATTATTAAAGAAAAAACTACAGAGAATACAATTAACTATAGGCTAATTTGCTATTACCGGTGATTTTCTTGTTATTTGCTTCTAAATGTGAAGACATTATTGTCATAATTAGAAAAAGCAATGTCTTCACGTTTTGCTTGAATCATTCAAAACTAATAAATTTCAAATATATATTAAATACGTTTATTAAAGAATAATCTACAGAGAATACAATGAGCTATTAGTAATTTTAGTAGTACTCTTGATTTTTGTGTTATAAGATTTCAAATTTGAAGAAATTTATTTCATGGTGAGAAACAACAATAACTTCATGTTTTAATTAATTAATTGAAAACTAATAAATTTATTATATACGTTAAATATGGTTATTAAAGAATAAACTACAGAGAATACAATGAGCTATTAGTAATTTTAATGGTACTACTGATTATCGTCTTATAGGATTTCAAATTTGAAGAAGTTAATTTCATGATTTGAAAAAGTTATGTCTTAATATTTTACTCAATTAATTGAAAAGTAATAAACTTATTAGATATATTAAATATGGATATTAAAGAGTACATTGCAGAGAATAGAATGAGCTTTTAGTAATCTTAATAGTATTAGTAATTTCAGTGTTATAAGTTTCCAAATTTGAAGAAATTCATTTCATGATGAGAAACAACAATATCTTCATGTTTTACTTAATTCATTTAAAACTAATAAATGTAAAATATATATTAAATACGGTTATTAAAGAGTACATTGCAGAGAATACAATGAGCTATTCGTAATTTTAGTAGTACTACTGATTTTTCTTTTATAACATTACAAATTTAAAGAAAATATGATTTTCTTTATGAATTAGAAATTAATTGAAAACCAATCCATTTTAACAATATAAGAAATATTGTTGTGTTCAACCATTATAATTATAATTAAACAGTACCGGATATTCCAATACATAAGCATATGCAGTTACATATAAGAGTTATCACCAGAAGATGCTGAGTAGACGAATTGCAATACTCGGCCCCACAAACCGTTCCCACAGAAATGCATAATCAGCAGGTTATAGATAAAGGCCTCCTCACCGAGCTACAACTCTCATTCTGTCCATGAATAACAATAGTCTTAATCGAGAATCCAACGAATAACAACATATTCTAAGTTTAAACCGAAGACAACAAACATCAATAAATAGATAATAGATATATTGTTAAATCTTCATCATTAAAGTACAACTTCTAATACTCCACAACGACATAAGTATCCAGAATTCCATCACTACAAAGAATGGTATGAGCTATTAGTATGTTTTTGTTGTTTTTCGTGATATAAGCTTCATAATTTGAAGAAATTGATTTCATGTATAGAAAAATGCAACTTTATTTAATTAATTGAAAACTAATAAGTTTATAGCATATATTCAATATGGATATTAAAGAATAAACTACAAAGAATAGAATTAGTTGTTAATAATCTTGATAATATTAGTAATTTTCGTGTTATTAGCTTCCAAATTTGAAGAAATTATCTTCATAATTATTCTTGACCTTTTATTTCATGAATTGAATTTTCTATTATATATTAATTGTTGTAATTAAAGAATAAACTACACAAAACTATTTGTAATTTTAGTAGTTTTTGCTATTTTCCTGTTATAATCTCCAACACATACAAAAAAATACTAAGAAAAAGAGTAATTTTATATATTACTGTAATCGACTTTATTTTTTTTGTGATCTAATGTGCATTAAAAATGTATTTAATGAATAAGTATATATTATTATGAGTATGATCATTCGTGCAGTTTAAAATATGCATGAAACAGAATAAAATCAAAGAGATTTATGTGGAATATACAAGTTTAAAATATGATTAAAGAGATTAAAGAACAGAAAATGCAATGATTACTATATAAATATTAAATGACTTAACTGCGTTATAAATCACGATACGATCGGATTGAAGCAAATTGTTGATTGGAAATGACGAAGAAACTGTTTGCTCTCCGAGCGAATCTAAGATTCCTGAGGTTGTTGGGGATGTGGCCACACGAGGGTAAAACGATCAAGCATCTTCTGTTCAAAATTGAGGTGTCCATTCGAATGGCCTTGACGTTCGCCGTCAGTTTCGGCGGATTGGCTCAGCTAATACGAGAATTGAGAGGTAAGAATCGAAGGTATTTAAGAAGAAAGTAACGTTGTTTCGAGTTTTAGGTTTGAGCAATTCAAGTTTGGTGGACGTAGTGGAAACTCTGGCCATAACTTCGATCGGCATAACGTATTATTACATGTTCATCTGCTACTTGCTGAACATGCCGAAGATGGAGACTCTCGTAACGGACATGAACGACTTCTCTTTCTTCAAGAAACCCAAACAATTCGAGCGAACCAACAAACGCATCGAATTGTTCGTCGCGATTTACAACTGCTGCATTTACGGGGTAGTCACCCTGTACTCGATACTGACTTTCATGGAGAAGTCCGTCTGTTTGGAGGAGAACGAGAAGTTCGGGAGGGACAAAATCTGCGGATTGATGGCTCCCACGTGGATGCCCTTCGACCTGTCCCGATCGCCCGTCAACCAGATCTTCATCTGCCTGCAGACGTACTCGGCCTGGGTCTTCCTCGTCGGCGGAATCAACATGTTCTCTTTCATGTTTGCATGCATCGAGAATCTCATCCTCAGGTTGAACGTCATCAAGGTGACGATGGAGGAGATGTTCGAATCGGATTCGGAACTGGAGAAGAGACGTCTGCTCAACTATTGCATCAGTTATCATGTCAACGTCATCGAGTAAGTGTACTGCAAATTAGTAGTAGACAGGTTATTATTAATCCGTGATTTGGTTTGCAGTTTGATCCATCGCATCAACGCAGCTTTTCGTTCCGTCACGTTTGCTTCGATTTCATTGTTTTCTCTGTTGATGGCGTTGGCAGCATACCAATTCATTAATGTAATAAGTTCACATTTATATACATAATGCAGTATTTTACCAACTTAAATGTCTTTTACAACTGAAGGCAGACTTTAGGTTAATAACTATGCCTAATCTTTAACTATATCTAATCTTTAGATTATTAGCATCTGAACTCTGTCTAATCTCCTGTAAAAACTCTGCCTAATCTCTATCTAAACTCTAGCTAATCCATATAATATCTCTTTAAACTATATATATATATACATACTCTCCTGTCTAACACTCTGCCTAATCTTTACTTAAACTCTGGATAATCTATATCTGAGATCTATATAGTCTCTGACTAAACTATATATAAACTCTTGTATCTAATCTCCACCTAAACATTGGGTAGTCTGTATCTGAAATCTATATAATCTCTGTCTAAACTAAACTCTCTCTACTCTCACTGACTAATCTGTAACTGAATTTTGTATAATATCTGCCCAAACTATGTCTAAACTCAATTAACCTCTACCTAAACTCTAGCTAACCTGTATAATATCTATCTAAACTATATATACTCTCATATCTAACACTCTTCCTAATCTCTACCTAAACTCTGGATAATCTATATCTGAGACATGTATGGCCTCTGACTAAACTATATGTAAACTCTTCTGTCTAATCTCCACCTAAACATTGGGTAGTCTGTCTCTGAAATCTGTATAATCTCTGTCTAAACAAAACTCTGTCTACTCTCCCTGGCTAATCTACAACTGAAATTTATATAATATCTGTCCAAAGTATGTCTAAACTCAACATAATTCTCTCTTATCTAAACTCTGATTAATCTCCACTTATACACTAGCTAATCTGTATATAAAATGTGTCTAAACTATATATTAAACTAAACTAGTCTAAAGTCTGGCTAAAGTGTATCTGAAATTGCTATAATCTCTGTCCAAAGCATATATAAACTCTCCTGTTTAAACTCTGGCTAATCTGTATATGAAATAATGTTTAATATTTCTCTAAACTAAACTCTGTCTACTCTCTCTGGCTAATATGTAACTGAAACTTCCATAATATCTGTCCAAACTATATCTAAACTCAACAAATCTCTCTTATCTAAACTCTGAGTAATCTCTACTTAAACACTAGCTACTATGTATATGAAATCTATCTAAACTATATCTAAACTAAACTCTTCTAAACTCTACCTAAAATTTTTATAATCTGTATCTATACTCAAGAAAACTCTCCTGTCTAAACTCTGGTAAATCTCTACCAAAATACTATCTATTTGAAATCTGTATAATTTCTATCTAAACTCTCCTGTCTAAACTCTTATAAACTTTGGCTAAACACTGTCATAAGTCTTACTAATCTCTAATTAAAATTTGTTTATACTTCCTCTAAACTCTATATTAACTCTTTTTAATTTTTATTTAATCACTCTGTCAAAAGTCTATGTAATATCTATTAAAGTTCTAGCAAAACTCCATCCAAATTCAGTTTAAATTCTATCTAACTTCATCATTATATGATGTTTTTGTTTCTTTTAATAGTTCATACATATAATTTACTAAAATATGTTAAATTTCATAGTATTCTTACCTTTTAATTATATTCTTCACCTATTTTGTTAGAACTGCTAACTACTATACTGATTTGCTTCAAATCAACTTTATACTTTTTCTCAATTAGCTATAATATCACAAATCTATCAAATTATTATATGTGAATCATATATCAAATCTTATTAGTAGTTGAACAAAATAGTTGATTTTAGTTATCACTGTTTGTAACAATAACAACAGTTACGAACTAAGTAAATAACAGTTACAAATCAATTTTTAAATGTTTTAGGTTCCTTCTGTGAAAGCTCTTCTACATTTTCAAGGATTCTTCCTCACGTGGTTCATAATCTGCTTCATGGGTCAAAGAATCATCACTCAGGTGCGTACATTATTTATTCCAAGTAAAGTGCACACATAACATATGCATTTATTACTTTTGCAGAGCGTAGAATTCAACACCTTCTTGTATAACACGTCGTGGTACACGCAGAGCGTGGAAATCCAAAAGGATCTTCAACTGGTTTTAATGAGATCACAGATTCCCTTGGAGATTTGGGCCGGTCCCTTTGCCACCATGTCATTCCCGACATTCCAATTGGTAATATCGATTCATTGATCAGTTATATCTTTTACAATTTGATTGTATTGAAGGTCATGAGGAATACCTACACTTTCGTCACCGTTCTAAGCATGGCGTTGGAATAATTTGAGTGAATCGAAAATATTTCTTCTGAAAGTGTTGAGTACTATTTTTAAAGCAAGTTTTTCAAATGTGAAGTTAATTGATTGCATTGTGCATTCCAAATAGTAAAAATATTTCTGTTGCAGGTGATGAAGAAACACGTATACTTCTGTTACTTTGTTGCTTATCGTAGCTCTATAGAATTAGTGAAGATTGAAGAGTAGAGTGAATTATTATAAATTCTGTTGAAGTATTAGTTTGATTGCATATTTCGAATACTTACAAGTTACAAAAATGCTTGTATAGTTTTGTTGAATTTGTGGAATAGAGCTAATTTATGCTAAATGTGCAGAATAGAAAGTAGAGCTATTTGTCTGCGTTTTTAAGCACGTTATCGGCGTTGGATGTTTGCCTGAGCAGCGTTATAATTTGGTAAGTGTTTTGTATGATCTGGAATTCATAGTTTAACAGTTTATTCGTTTTGGATTGATGGAAGCAGTTTTTACCATGCTGAATGTGGCAAAAGATAAAACGCTGAAGCCCATCGCGCTCAAATTCATGTTTGTGTGAGAACGTTGAAGAACAAAGCAAACTTCCTTCTGCACGGACGGGTTGCCGAGGTACCATTCCATGGAATAAATCTCGTCTGCCAAGGAGTTGCTCTGCAAGATTAAGTAAAGGTTTTATGAGATGTTTTGGTGTTTTCTGGACGCACCTCGTTCAACAATCGTTGTCCCGTATAGGAGGAAATGAGCAAGATGCTAAACCATCCTAAGAAATGGAACAACGTCTGGAATCTGACATCAACGCTGTACTGGAATCCGACCATGCTCAGGATGGTCGAGCCGAAGGTGATGTACATTAAAAAGACTTGCCCGAAGATCTCGTTGAATTCATCACCAATACTAAAAGATAGTTAAGATTGTTCAACAGAGAAACATTGATTCAAAAAAACTGTGGGTACCTCAAGATTTGCGTATGATAGGCGATGCACTGGTGGAAATGCCTGACCCTCTGATCGACGTCATCGATTTTGAACGTCTCACGAAACTTCTCTTTAAGATGTTTGATCTTGACAATCCGCAGCTCGTTGAGGCCGACGATGAAGCCCATTATGAGGGACCCCGAGCCGCTGAGGACCGAGCAGCTCGTCGTGAGGATCACCCAGTAGATCTGTTTGCGGGGATACGAGTCCAGATCGATGGGATACACGAACAGCGTCAGAAATCCGCACGTCTTCTCCACCTTGTACTTGACTTTGTCGTTCTCGCAAGGCCTCTGATACAACAGTTTAAAGGCCGATAGGAAAATAACGCCGAAGAAGGAGTAAGCTCCGATCGCAACGCCCACTCGATTCATCACCCTGTTCATCCTCTCGAAGCTCGGCGGTTGCCCGAATTTCGTGTCGTTCAGCATGTCCACGAATCTATCAATTTTCAGGGATTTCGTCATGAAGGCGAGCGCCGACCAAAACAATCCGATTCCTGCTGAAGAAGTTGCTATATCGTCCATTATGTCCGTAAGCAAATACCGCTTGTTATCTGCAATCAATCCATCAATCTCAAATCAAAGTAACTGAATTGACAACTCACTGTACACCGAGTCGATCAAGTGAGTGTAGCATCCCACTACCGTTTGAGAGTAGTAAGCGATTATGAAGAAGAGACGCAGCAAAAATCGTTTTTCTTTGAAACTGTGCCCTTTCTTTGGAAAGAAACCGCCCCATCTGATCAACTTGAAGACCGTTTGCAGGAGAGGATCGTCGTCCATTCCGATTTCGTATCAACTTGTTCTCTAACTACGTTGTTTATATACACTTTGTTGTGCTTTGATGTTGCTTATAATTAATTTAATTGAAGATTATATTATAAATATTGAATTATTTATTATGCATTCCTTATTTTTCCCCTCGTTATTTATTTACTTATGTTTATATCAACAATTTCAAAGAATCACAAATACATATATTTTCTAAGTTTGTTTTTCGGTTAATTTCCAAGTACTTTCTTAACATCTTTCCTGGTATCATTCTACTAGGGAAAACCATTGATAAATTCTAATTACTTTCACTTTTTTCACTAATTACTATTTTTTACTAATTAGTATTAGTAACTGTTTTTGTTCTTGAAAGTTAAATAAACGCAAAATGAACGACCGAAAATTTTTCATTTCTTCATCTTTGACTACGAATTATAAGCAAACCGCTTAAGACAAAACAATAGATCAATATGCCTTACATTTCCCAACTATCCTAGTTTCATAAGCATTTATCAAATCAATTCTGTCTATAACAGTTTTCGAGAAAATCGCTAAAATGTGATGAAATGTTTTTCGGGCGTTATCAACTTTGACAGTGAATTACAGCCAAACGGCTCAAGGCACAGTACTAAATCAATATATGTTATAATCCCCAACTATCCTAGTTTCATATGCATTATTTGGATCCATTCTATCTATTATAGTTTTCGAGAAAATCGCTAAAACGTGAAGACGCTGCTTTTTCGACAGTCATTTTTTTTATTTCTTCAACTTTGTCAGCGAACTAAAGCCTAACGGCTCAACGTATATAAATATATCAATATTTGTTACATTCCCTAATTATCCTAGTTTCATAAGCATTTTTCAGATCCTTTCTATCTAGTATGGCTTCCGAGTGAATCGCCAAAATACTACTTTGAAACTGTGCCCTTTCTTCGGAAAGAAACCGCCCCATGCGCATCAACTTGTACTCGTTTACATGTATTTGTTGTGCTTTGATGTTGCATATAATTAATTTAATTGAAGATTAGACTATAAATATTGAATTATTTATTATACATTCGTTATTTTTCCTTTCGTTATTTATTTACTTATGTTTATATCAACAATTTTACAAATTATGTTTATATCTACAGTTATAATTTAGAAACAATGTTACAATAATGAAAGGATAAAATATGAGTACTAATTGAAAGTTTTTTTTATCAAAAAAATGATATAGATTATTGAAGCTCATCTAGAAATATAGTTTTCTTAATTAATTATTTAGACAAAAACTAAATAATAACCGTTATTTAGTGAAAAAATATAAACATCTAAATTCAATTGAGTTTATTTGTAGAGAAAACTGTAGCTTTTCTAATGTAAAGTTATTAAAGATAACTAAATAATGTATCTTTTATAACATCCTGCTTTAAATGCACTTTGAGTTTCTTTATTTTATTCAATTTGTTATATAATTAAAGTTTCTCTTCTTTCCATTATTTGTCTTAATAATTATATATTAAATTAAGCAATTAAATATTTAGTTTTCTTATCAAATTTACAGAAAATGATATTAAAAATAAACAGAAATCCTTCTGGAAACTCACACATATTTCGCAAACAAAATTTTTACTTAAAAACGAATCTGAAATATTTGATGAAATGTAAATCTACAACCGAAATCCAGAGTAATAATTTCGCAATGAAATATGAGAGAAATGTAAATATTTGTTCGGATGTGCAGATTGGTAAACTTTTCCGTGGACCAAATGCAAATACCGAATCATAGATTCCCTGGAGACTTTTCGTGCGTATTTTCCACCGGAAAATTTTGTATATAAAGTCGGAAAGTAGTGTAGATTTTCACACAGTCCATCCGAACATCTCCAATGGCTTTCTTCAAGTAAGTAACAACTGTTTATTTTACCACTCGTAAAGGCAATACTTTCTTTAGGAAGATGTTCTTAGTCGTCGTGGTACTGTTCTTTGCAGCAGTCGAAGCCCAATACACCTATTCTCAGAAACCTTGCAACGAATTGGTGAAAGGTAATATAGATTTTTGAATGTTTTTATATTTTTCGGTTAACGAACATAATTTATTCAATGTATTCGTGAACTGAATATTAGTTTTCAAAAGGAACATCGAAGGTATTCGATATCCGAATACATAAATCTTTAGTGTTTTTTGTACTATTTGTCCACTTGTCGAACTGTTCGTTAATCGATCACCTACTGTATTTTTTCATGTTACTTAATATTTGTTTTGAATTTACAGCTAAATTTTTGTCCGGACAATGAGAAAATCTCTATTATCTTTGCAACAGGAATGATTTGGAACGACTTTAAACTATGTAAATTTCATTTAATAAATGTTTGATCATCATTAAACAACTGGTTTTATTTTGCTTTTAAACTTAAACACTTAACACTTTACACCCATACCTCGCTTTACGGCCTAGATACGTTCTACGAAACTTGGCCGCAAAGCGAAAAGCCGTATAAGGAATCAATTATTGCGCCTGCGCAAGATTGGAAACATGTAGATATATCGACATGGAAAAAAGTTTGTTTTGCCGTTATAGCGAAACATTTTAGGCTGTAAATCGAAAACGTGCCGTATAAAGAGCGGTCGTATAGTGAGGTATTGGTGTACTTATAATAATTATATTTGGCTGTTGAGTAATAATCATTGGTATATTTGATGTTTCCACTAATTTCCTTCTCTTTTTACCTGTTATTAAACTTAGCACTGCTATTACCTCCTAGAACCCAGTGTTTCTCAAACTATTTTAACAAGTATTCTGTAACATGGAATGAAATGACTAAATTAATGATTAATTATATTTCTCATTTGTTTAAATTCTATTGATTATATGTTATCACATACCCTTAAAAACAATTAATATTCTAAGCATTGAGCTATGAGCCCTTTATATAACATTATCACATATACTTTCCAACAAGCACGAGACCTGGGTAATGTGTGTAAATTGGGTTATATAAGTTGTGCTATTTAAAGTTAGTGTTTTTCTTAATTTCCAATTACATTCTTAACATCTTTTCTGGTGTCATTTCAGTAAGAAATTCTAATTACTTTCAATTACCAAAAGTTTTTATTCTTTATTATAAAATTATATACTTTCCAACTTGTACAAGTACTACGCAAAATGCGTAAGTTTGGTTACTGTTCAAATTTTGTTTTTCTTCTTAATATCCAAGTGCCTACTTAACGCCTTTTCTTGTATAATTCCACTATTGATAAACTCAAATTACTTCCAATTACCAAAAGTTTTCAAGTTATAACTTAAGAACATATACAATCCAACTTGTACAAAAACTACGCAATTTGCGTGAATTGGGTTGCATAGGTTGCGTTATTTAAATTTTGTTTTTCCTGTTAATTTCCAAGTGCTTACTTAACACCTTTCCTGATATCTAAAGTATGTGATAATGGGAATGCAAATAAAGTAGTTATTTTATAGTATAAATACATCATTTCCACTAGAGGAACCTGTTGATAGATGCTAATTGATTTCAATTATTAGAAAGGTGAAGTCTTCTAAAAAACTGTTGAATAAATTTCCAGAAAAAGAATCTATTATAACAAGAAAAAACTAAATTTTGCTTCTGAATAAAAGTTTCAACTTTTAAAGCAAAGCTTTTGTGAAAGTACAATTGTAAGAAATATTCATAATTACAAATTGTAATAACAAAGTTTTGTAACAGTCACAAACAGATGATAAAATTAAAGATCTATTTACAACAATGATTATATAAATCTAATGAGAATGACTATTGTAACTGTTACAACTGTGCTTTCCACCCTTACAAATTATCTTAAAACTATTATGTTGAATCTTTGGATTACTTAAAATGATTCATTTGAGTTGTTAAAAGTAGTTTGTAAGCCAATGTTAATGAAATCAATAAAACGTATTTGATAGTTATCTATCTTATTATATAATGTAGTAGACTTATAGAACTAGATACAACGAATTCAGATGAGTAATTTTCTCCTATCCAAAACTGTGTGTGTGTATTGATACAATCCAGATTCTCGTAATCGATATTTATCGCAAGTACTTTTGCACCTCCCTTCTTTTTTTTGCACACTCAACGCCGTCTCTTATGCTCGCATGATTCATTATATTTATTATTGTGTTGTTGCGCTGTTTACTTCGCAGCTGGATAAACACTTCAGAGTTTGCGTAAGCCTTTCGAAGGGCGCCGCGACGTCCGGCGTCGTCGGATCGGTGGCGGCGCCTTGCGGTCAACGGCATCATCACAGTCATCATCGTCGTAGCCCCGCCGATCATCCGTGATGATGCGATGATGATCAAGCCGAGCCGACAACAGGTTGCCCCCCTTTCTTTTTCCCATTTCACCACCCGACGAACGCGCTGAAGCTACAGCTCAGTCGTGGTTCGTAGTCACCGCATAGACGTAGACCCAGAAGACACCGTTGTCCAACATCCATCCACTTGGATGAGTTTATGCGAAAAGTTTTTTTTCGAATATTTTGGACCGTTTCTCGATCTGCATGTGATGTCCTCCAATACAATTTGAAATCAAGTGAGTTCAGCTAATGATTATGCAATGTATTACGTGTTTCATTCTCATTTTAAACTAACAAATCAGTAGAATAAGTAACAAACTTATACAAATCACAATTTGCACAAACTTTTCAAAATTTGTAGCTAATAATTATGCAATACGTTTTAAACTAACACATCAATAACTATTTTTTTTTTGCAAATCTCCCCAAAATAAACCAATTTGTTCATATGTAAATTTCTCTAACTACTAACGGCTATCGACCATTGATCTTTCCGCACACGAAAAATTTCTCAAAATCACTATTATAAAATTTACAAATATTTGTTTCAATTCCATACAAAATATATTACTTATTATAACAATTATAATAACATTTACAGCAACAAAAAATATAAAAAAAACTAAACTTAAAATGGAGAATTAAGAAGAAAATAAAATTATATTGCTGCAAAATGGCTATTGATAAAAGGTCTGTTTGCCCTTATTCATAAATTTTGAACGTATAATCAATAGTTTTTGCTTCAATTTATTATATTACTTTAAAAATCAGCACATTTTTGGTGAAAAACTAAACAAAATCAATAGATTTGTTAAAGTCATAAAACATTTTTATAGTTTATATCTAAATTACGCTCTAAATTTTAAGAATTTTTTCAATTTTTTTGTTTCAATTAAATACATAATAAATTACTTTTGTTAATTTCTAAAGGAATTTCAACTTTTTTTATATAAATTACACCCAAAAATTACTTAATTCTATTTAAACGTTGTAACAACAGAATTTCTTCTAATTTGTAGTCAAATTCTAGGTAAAATATTGATGATTTCTTCAATAACAAAATTGTATCAAAAATTACTTAATTCTATAATACTTACTAACTTTTATTATTAACGTAATTCATATATTAACAACAGAATTTCTACTCATTTCTAATCAAATTCTAGATTAAATATTGATGTATTCTTCAATAACAAAATTGCATCAAAAAATACTTAATTATATATAAAACTTACTAACTTTTATTGTTAACATCATTCGTACATTAACAACATCATTTCTACTTAAATTCCACATAAAATATTGATGATTCCTTCAATAACTAAATCGTATCAAACATTACTTAATTCTATTTAAAAGTTACTAACTTTTATTATTAACATCATTAATTAACTAACAACAGAATTTCTACCAATTTGTATTCAAATTCCAGATAAAATATTGATAGTTTCTTCAACAACAAAATTGTATTATATATTTTGAAAAATGTAACTTAAAAGAAATGTATTGTAGCAAATTATGAATAATAGAAAAAAGCAATTTTACTGAACAGTTACAAAAATTCATATATAGATTTAACGTTGCATTGTTGTAGTTTTCTTTCTATTTTTAGTGATTATTGCTAGTTACGTGATCCGCTGAAAGCGCACTAAATTTGCCGCTATTTGCATTTAGTAGATAACGCTTCCATTTTGCTCCAGAATAACGATTGCACAGCAAACAACTCGCAATAAACAGATTTTTCTTCATCTAATCTCGTGCGGCTAAAGAAGAAACCGCAATCGAAATAAAAATTAATTAGGTTTCGACAACAAAAAAAAAGTCAAATATACACTAGATTTTTTTGTTAATTATGCTCAGGTAATGATTTTATGATGTTTGCTTATATAATCTACGCAAGTAGTAACATTAATTAGTACTTTTTACTTGATCTTTATACTGATTTAAGCAATAATAACTAATCACAATTTTATTTACTTATTGCTATATAAGCTTAGGTTTTTCCACACAATAAACTAGTACAGCAATACTTGGAATAGTGCAGATTCGATTAGTGCGGATTCACTTTGAAAATTTCATTACAAATTAAGTTTCAATTGAAAAAAACTAAACATGAAATACTGTTTTTTATTCTCTTTATATATAGCTATCTTACTATTTGTTATGTCGATTTTTTAAGGTATTAAGTCCTCAATTAGTCCGGTTTAAGCACTGTATTAATTCAATTAGTTTCAGAAATATATAAAATTGCTAATTGATATTATATAATTTACTAGTAAAGCAATAGTTGGAAAAGTGCAGATTCGATTAGTGCGGATTCACTTTGAAAATGTCATTACAAATTAAATTTCAATTGAAAAAAAAAACTAAAAACCGTTTCATTTTTATTCTCTTTTTATATAGTTATCTTACTATTCGTTATGTCTATTTTTTTACGGATTTAAGTCCTCAATTAGTCCGGTTTATGCACAGTATTTGTTCAATTAGTTTTAGAAATATACAGAATTGCTAATTGAAATTATATAATTTACTAGTAAAGCAATAGTTGGAATAGTGCAGATTCGATTAGTGCGGATTTACTTTGTAAATTTCATTACAAATTAAATTTCAAATGATTAAAAAACTAAAAACGAAATACCGTTTCATTTTTATTCTCTTTTTATATAGTTACGTATTACTATTCGTTATGTTTATTTTTTACGATTTTAAGTCCTTAATTAGTCCGGTTTAAGCATTGTATTTGATCAATTAGTTTTAGAAATATACAGAATTGCTAATTGAAATTAGATAATTAACTAGTAAAGCAATAGTTGGAAAAGTGCAGATTTGATTAGTGTGGATTCACTTCACCTCAATTAGTCCGGTTTAAGCACAGTATTTGTTCAATTAGTTTTCGAAATATTCATAATTGCTAATTGAAATTATATAATTAACCAGTAAAGCTATAGTTGGAATAGTGCAGATTCGATTAGTGCGGATTCACTTTGAAAATTTCATTACAAATTAAATTGGAATTGAAAAAAACTAAAAACGAAATACCGTTTCATTTTTATTCTCTTTTTATATAGTTACCTATTACTATTCGTTATGTCTATTTTGTACGGTATTAAGTCCTCAATTAGTCCGGTTTAAGTACTGTATTTGTTCAATTAGTTTTAGAAATATACAGAATTGCTAATTGAAATTATATAATTAACTAGTAAAGCAATAGCTGGAATAGTGCAGATTTGATTAGTGCGGATTCACTTTGAAAATTTCATTACATGTTAAATTTCAATTAAAAAGAACTAAAAATGAAATACCGTTTCATTTTTATTGTCTTTTTATATAGTTTCCTATTACTATTCGTTATGTCTATTTTGTACGGTATTAAGTCCTCAATTAGTCCGGTTTAAGTACTGTATTTGTTCAATTAGTTTTAGAAATATGCAAAATTGTTAATTGAAATTATATAATTAACTAGTAAAGCAGATTCGATTAGTGCGGATTCACTTCGAAAATGTAATGGCAACTTAGTTTTAATTCAAACAAACTAAATAATTAAAACGTGTTGTTTTCATTCTATTTCTTAAACAGTTATCTTTCTTAATATGTTCTTTATTTTTATACGGTTTTAAATCCTCAATTAGTCCGGTTTAAGCACTGTATTCATTCAATTAGTTTTTGTAGAAATGTGCAATTTCTGATTGTAATTATAAAATTAATGATTTTTTTAACCAGATTTGTTCAGATTTAGTTCAATAATAGATGATTTGTTTACATGAAATATTGTAAAACGCGACGCCTAAGTAAAATTTATAATGACTTGATTGTGCACGTATTTTCGATGTATGGAAACTTTCCTAGTTTTCCGCACTTTCCGCGATTTTCCTTATCTGTAATTGTCGCAACACTTCGTAGTTAAAAAGTACATAAATCTACTGCGTTTAGTAATTCATGTTCACCTTCGGTTCGTTTAGAAAAACTGAACGTATTGTTTTAGTATCGTAAAAAAATCGATGTTTCATAAATACGAAATCGTATTTGCTTTTTTATATAAAGTTGAAATTAGTGTTTTATGTAATTATTCTAATAGTTTATTACTGGTATGTAGATAGCATTTGTTGTTTAACCTTGCGTTAGAGTCCCTAATGAGAGGCGC
Organism: Nicrophorus orbicollis; assembly: GCA_018845635.1. Classification (NCBI taxonomy): domain Eukaryota; kingdom Metazoa; phylum Arthropoda; class Insecta; order Coleoptera; family Silphidae; genus Nicrophorus; species Nicrophorus orbicollis. The sequence continues at coordinate 683,980 of JAFMTC010000158.1, forward strand.
TGCTGAATAATCTACTATTAATAACTTTATAAACAAACTTATTTATAAATTGGTTTTATACTATTTCTATAAAGATAGATTAATTTGATTTAAGTTTGTTTTTTTTTATTAAAAGTAATGTTCTCTTCTGTAGTTTTTCTCAACTTTTTGCATGAAAGTTTAATCTAGTCTAATTACAGATTATAGACTACATTTAGTTAAAACATTAGCTTTACTTTAAATTCAAAGAAAACTTCAACAAATTCGCAATTGTAAATCTTATACAATTAACATGAAAAGTTAAGTGATATTCTATAATCCAGTGTTTCTAAACTTTTTGTCATCTTTGATCACTGTAAGTGATAGCTGATCTAAAACAGTTTATTATGAAAGTTTAATATATTAGACCTAATTATAAACTAAATTTAATTAAAACAAAGTGTATAAAATCTCTCTTAAAACGAAACAACGACTCAATTCCGTTTCTTGAGAGATGTTTATATAAATTCCTTAAAGTTGTATAGTCGTATTTCCTTAACAGTTACATTAAAATGATTTGTAATAAAGTTAATCACATCTTTTTTTTATAGGAAAGTTAAAAATTGCATTGTTACTAAAGTTTTATATTTGCATTACTAATTATGTTTTATTCCTCAATTGTATATTGTTCAAAACTTCTACTAAACTATATATTACGTAAGTATAAATTGAAGTGAAGTTTATGAATAGTTTATACAGACTTATAATCAATGCAATTTTGTTATTTTTTTTGTATTTTTTTGTTTGTAATTATTGTGTCAATAAATATTGATTATAGTTAATATATTTCTTCTAAATTTAAGAAAAATTTCTTTAAATGATGTACGAAATGCGATAATCCAATAAATGAAGTTATTTTCCTGTTTTTTTTTTCGTACATAAAACGTGAACCAGTTTAGTGAATTACGAACGCAATGAATGCTCTTCGTTTACGATCCTGACTGTCTGGGTCGAGGATCGATTTTATTCTTCGCTCATTCTCGCTTGTTTGTACTTAGGAATTTAATACTCATATACTCCCAACAATGGGAATCCAGAAAATTTTCGCTGCGAAAACAACGGTGTTTTTTGTACATGAAAATATTAGGTTTCCAGCATTCTTTTCATATAGAAATATCAGTTTTATTTCATTAAATACAGCAAAAATGAAGAAAAATAAACACAGAGGAAAAACTAACCATTGTAGCAAAATGCTGTTGTCTTAATTTGGTAATATTAAAAGGCTTTTAGTATAAATTTTACGATTTTATTGTCTATATAATTCGATATATTACTAACATGATTTATATTGAAATTTCATGTAGAAATTGATGAATTATAACCATTTTTGTTGTAAAATTGCTTTGTTTTTTGATTATCATTAAGAAAATTACATGGAAATGTACTTTATTTGTTATTTTTTTGGTGTTTTTCAATACAAAATTTTACATTAATTTAACAACAACACTAAGAAATATGTTTAAAGACATTACATATTGAACAATTTAATGTAATTCTACGAAATATTTCGGAATGTATTAAGAATTTAAAGTCCAAAATAATACGGATTAATTATAAACTAATTATACGTAATTTTGAGAGAGAAGAGAGCAGTGATTTCTTTATATAAATTTCAATATTATTTTCACAATTTTAAGAGATTTTAGCTTTAAATTAATGAATTACTTAATTGGAATAATGAATTATAACAATAATATTTTAAAATTTATGAAAATATATCATGAAATAATTGCAATTATTTTAAACTTCTTTTATTCACAGTAAAATTAACAATAATTTTACGCAATTTTTGCTAAGAAAATATCAATATTTTCTCCATAAAAAGATGAAAATTTTCTCTATAAAAAGATCAAAATTTGAAAAGATTTTCAATTTTAACCAATTGAAAAATTATCCTGCATTTTTGTAATAATTGAGAATGCATTATAATAATCTGAAATCCAAAAAAATACGGATTTGTTAACAAAAAAGAATAAATAAATTTTCATGGAAAAGTTTGCGCTTTTTCATGAAATAATTCTGATTAATTATTATCTTTTTCTTAGTAAAATAAACTATAATAAGTTTATATTTTCAATGTAAAAAAGAACTGTTTTTTTAAATATAAAAATATCAGATTGTTTGGAATAATTTTAAGAGGTTTTCACTTAAAATAATTGAGAAACATCAACAGATCCATGAATCTACAAGAAATTCGAAATTAGGAAAATTAGAAAAAAAATATACAAATAATAACATTTACATCTGTATTCAAAATTAAACAGATTTAATGTAAAAACCAATCTATGAAACTAATGTAAATCTTTTAAAATACATTATAAACATTAGAAAACTAAAATGCAAATAATAACGTTTGTATCATTATTTTTAGGAAATGAACATTGAACTAACAAAAAAAATGTAACGATTTTGTTGAAAATCTAAACGTATTTTAATAACTACATTCCTCTGCATTGCGGATTCTTATAGTACAACTCGCTTTTCAAGAAGAATTGTCCCAACTTATTGATTTTTTCTCACTGAAAAATGAGATTAAAACAACGAAATTAGCAGTTGCATTTCTCCCAACTGCACCTAACACCAAATAGATTGAGTTACATCCGAAATTCAAGGTTTTCCAACGCAACAAACACTACTTAAACTAATTATCTCCCAGTGAATTAGCCTACCTCTAAACAAGTGACGTAACTTCATAATCGTAGTAAGCACACAGCAGGAAAAAAAACATCACGTTTCTCGGAATTTATTATGGCATCAATAGACGATCTAATTGAAGATCCGAACTTTGCCTCATCTAATTTTAGCACGTCCGAGTTGCGTTCAATCATAATTTCTCGCCGGAGGAGAAGAAACAAGAAGAAAAAAAAACATACAATTTCCAAGTGGATTTTCGTATAGGAAAATGCACTAGATTTAACTTTGAATGCACAATAACGTTGTTACGACCTTCGCGAATCGTGCATTATTTTTGTGTTGTTTTTTCTTTTGAAACAAGTAAAATAGCAAATAGTTTCGTTCCGTTTTAATGCGTTCCGGAATGAGCGAGGCGTGTTTTGTTTTGCTGATGATGGAAGACCTCGATCAAGGCAGATGTAGTTCTAGCAATTGAACGATCGATGTATATATATATATATATATGTATGTGTGTTATTGCTACAATTGGTCTATGCTCCAGATAGGAAATCGAATTAAATCTAGAAGCGTTGCCAACTGGCGTCGACCGAATTTATTTTAATTGTCGCCCATCGAAGAATGCGAACTCTCCTTTTTTTATTTTCTCAAAATTGATTTCAATTATTTATTAACCTCGTCGCAGTTTGTTCGCATGCATTGCAACTGGGTCGAATGAATATGATCATTGTTTATCATTGTTAATGCAGATGTGAATCATCAGGGCCAGCGAGAATAGGAAAAACAAACGACACGGAAAACGCATTTGACATTTGACATTGAATGTTACATCAATAATCAACAATAGAAATGATCGTTTGACATTGTTTTTCTTTTACTCATATCTAAGAAAACAACTTGATTAAATGTGAACGATTTTCTCAACAATACTTATGTATTCTATTTGTTAATTAATTATAATAATAATTCTGGAAAAGACACGTTAAACAATTGTTATATATTGTTTCTTATATTCCTTACCAACGCACAGAGCATTATTCAAACTTCAATGACAGATGAACAATACTTATGCAATTCGTTCACACGAAATTGTTTCATTAATTAATTCATTATAATAACAAATTTGGAATAGAAACGTCAGTTTGACAGAAGTCAATTGTTTCAATAAAATATGTAATCTATTTTGATGACAGATGAAACGTTCGCAACAAATCTTGAATAAACATATTAATTTGACAGGAATCAATTGTTATAACAAAATACGTAACTTCTATTCACAACAGATCAAGTATTCGCAATTTTCTAAACAATTATAAAAAATAGAAACGTCAATTTGACAGTAATCAATTGTTCTAACAAAATACATAACTTCTTTCCACGACAGATCAAATATTCGCAATATTCTAAACAATTCAATAGATTAGAAACGTCAAATTGACAGGAGTCAATTGTTCTAACAAGATTTGTAACGTGAACCATTGGATATTTCGATTTAATGACAGATCACAATTTGCTAAATAAATCCGGAATAGAAACATCAATTTGACAGGAATCATTTTTTTCAATAAAATACGTAACCCATTTTGATGACAGACGAAACGTTCGCAATTTTCTAAACAAATCTTGAATAAACATGTTAATTTGACAGGAATCAATTGTTCTAACAAAATACGTAACTTCTTTTCATGACAAATCAAATATTCGTAATTTTCTAAACAATTCAATAGATTAGAAACCTCAAATTGACAGGAGTCAATTGTTCTAACAAGATTTGTAACGTGAAGAATTTGACATTTCGTTTTGATGACAGATCACATTTTTTTAAACAAATCCGGAATAGAAACGTCAATTTGACAGGAATCAATTGTTTCAATAAAATACGTAATCTATTTTGATGACAGGTGAAACGTTCGCAACAAATCTTGAATAAACATGTTAATTTGACAGGAATCAATTGTTCTAACAAAATACGTAACTTCTTTTCATGACAGATCAAGTATTCGCAATTTTCTAAACAATTATAAAAAATAGAAACGTCAATTTGACAGTAATCAATTGTTCTAACAAAATACGTAACTTCTTTCCATGACAGATCAAATATTCACAATTTTCTAAACAATTCAATAGATTAGAAACGTCAAATTGACAGGAGTCAATTGTTCTAACTAGATTTGTAACGTGAAGAATTTGACATTTCGTTTTAATGACAGATCACATATTTTTAAACAAATCCGGAATAGAAACGTCAATTTGACAGGAATCAATTGTTTCAAAAAAATACGTAATCTATTTTGATGACAGGTGAAACGTTCGCAACAAATCTTGAATAAACATGTTAATTTGACAGGAATCAATTGTTCTAACAAAATACGTAACTTCTTTTCATGACAGATCAAGTATTCGCAATTTTCTAAACAATTATAAGAAATAGAAACGGTAATTTGACAGGAATCAATTGTTATAACAAAATACATAACATCTTTTCATGACAGATCAAATATTCGCAATTTTCTAAACAAATTCTATAGAATAGAAACGTAAATTTGATAGGAATCAATTGTTTTAACAAAATTTGTAACGTGAACAATTTGACATTTCGTTTTAATGACAGATCACATTTTTTAAGCAAATCCGGAATAGAAACGTCAATTTGACAGGAATCAATTGTTTCAATAAAATAGGTAATCTATTTTGATGACAGATGAAACGTTCGCAATTTTCTAAACAAATCTCGAATAAACATATTAATTTGGCAGGAATCAATTGTTCTATCAAAATATGTAACATCTTTTTACGACAGATCAAATATTCGCAATTTTCTAAACAATCCTATATATTAGAAACGTACATTTGACAGGAATCAATTGTTTTAACAAAATATGTGACCTATTTTCATGACAATTCAAATGTTCCTTGTTTTCTGAACAAAGCCGGAATAGAAACGTCAATTAATTGTTTTAACAAATCCGTAACGTGAACCATTGGACATTTTGTCAATGAAACTTATGCATTTCGTTCACACAAAATTGACTTAATTAATTAATTAATTATAATAACAATTCTAGAATAGAATGTCAATTTCATTGGAATCAATTGTTTTAATAAAGACACGTATTGAGACTTTTCTAAACAATTGTACAATAGAAATGTAAATTTGACAGGTTTCAATTATTTTAACAAAATACGTAACCTATTTTTATGACAGTTCAAATATTCGTAATTTCCTAAACAATTCTGTAATAGAAACGTCTATTTAACAGGAATCAATTGTTTTAGCCAAATACGTAAACAAATTCAGTTCGCAATTTTCTAAACAAATCTGAAATAGAAATGTCAATTTGACGGAAACTAATTGTTTTAATAAAATACGTAATCTATTTTGATGACAGATCAAATATTAATATAATACATATTTCAACAACAACTGACAAATAATTTAAACTGAAAACGTCATTACGTAACGAAATAATTTTAATGCATTGAAAACTCTAATGATAAATGGCACATTTATTAAACAATATCTATAAATCCATAAGCAAGTAATTAATTAATAATTGATGGAAATCTCTAACATAGAAACGTCAATATGCCAAACAAATATTTGACGTAAATTAGAAAAAAAGGTAAATTTGTTGACCTACTTTAAAGCAGTTGAAATATGCGTAATTAGACAATATCTAAACAATATTTACATATCTATAAATATGTTATGAAAATAAGGTCAAAAAATATAAATGTTAATTGCATTCAAAATCTAAACCGCAAAAGACATTTTTTCAGTAATATAAAAATGTAAGAGTAAAAAAAAACAAAAGTGAAAACTTAACTAACAGTTGAAATATATATAATTATAGATTTGTTGTATGTTCTAATAGTTTTATATATATAAAGTTTCAAGTACTTATTGTTCACTCCTTATACATTATATATAATGTGCAGGTGTTCACTCCTTATATGGAATATTTAATAACTATATAATCTCAACTTCAATGAATGTTTATACTTTTTATAAAACAACGATTCTAAAACAATTGTTTATAGTTCCCCTAATTCTGTTGGATGTAATTACAGAATTACTCAATGTTTAGATATCTATTAATATAATTATATAATTAGTTAAAATACATAATTTTAAATATAATTATTCGATTGATTCCTTGAAAAATAACATTAAAATTTTGTATACTATTAAAAGTAAAAGAAACATGCAATTTTGTCTTTTAGTTTACGTAGCGAAATCAATTCAAATTACATACAATATGATTGTATCATGTAATACAAATAAATTATGTAAACATGTATAATATACATGGATTTGTGTGATTGATTGATATCGTTGAAGATAATATGAAACATTTTTTATGATTGATTACCGTGAATCCAATATTAACAAATCTGATATTCAGAAAATAACAAATAATTGCATATTATATACATATTGTTTCAGTTTAACAAATGAAAAGCAATACTTTGATTTATAATAATCTTTCGTAATAGTTTAGTTAAAGAAAAATTGAACAGAAAATCAATAATATTTTGTAACCATTGTTTTGTTTCAATATTATTAATGTTATATTTTGTATAAATGATCAGTTTCCTGAAAATTCAGACAAGTTAAAACAGAACAGCAGAAAAAAGAACAATCTGTTTTTAGATCAAATGCAAAACTTTGTGCTGACTGAAAAAAAAAACAATTTAAACATGATCAACCACAACTGATATAAAATGTATGTTCTGTTTTTTCACTTTTCTGTAGTCTCTTTAGTTTAGTAGTTAGTAGTTTGTATTTACTTATGTTCAATACCAAACTTTCAATGATATTAGTTCAATAATAAATTATGAAAAAAACTTCTTCATAATTTTGAAGTCATCAAACTGTCACTATAACTCACATTTTCGTTTAATTTTCGTTTTTGTTTTTTTGCAATCAAAACTGTTGTTTTTAATAGCAAGGCATCAATTAATTAATACTCCAAAAACACTAATTAACGAAGTAATTTTATAATTTCTTCATTAATTATTGTGACTACATTAATTATATGTTATTGCTTTGTCTTAATGGAAAATGTTAATCTTTTATGATTACAAAATCAACATTTCTTTTTAAATTTTATTTACAAGTTCGTTTTTAAATTATTTCAATTAAAATACTGCCTTTCATTTTGTTCAAAGTGTGCATAAAAGTCCACTTAATAAAATCAATCACATCTTTTAAGTGTATTAACCGATTCTCAAAAACTTAAATTCATATCAATTATGATAGTATTCTCATTCATATTTAGAAATTTGCAATTAACTTCAATTTATTGTTTTTAAACTATTTGATTTCTTACATTTTGTTCAAAGGTTACATATTTTTACACTTAGGAAATTCAATCACATCTTTTAAATTTATTAACCGATTCACAAAAACTAAAGTTAATATCAATATTGATAGTATTCCCTTTCAAATATAGAAAATTGCAATCAATTTCAATTTTTCGTTTTAAAACAATTTGAATACAAATATTTCATTCAAATTTTGCATATTTGTATACTTAAGTAAATCAATGTTAACTTTCAAATTTGTTAAACGATTTTCAAAAAGTACAAAAACCATTAAATATTAATTATAAACAAGTTATAATTAAATGAGATAAACAATTTGGAAAGTATTTTGTATTCCTCCCAAAAAATAAAAAAATAAACCAACACTTTTAAAGTCCACAACAGATAAGAAAGCATATCTAATTCAACTTAATAGAAAATGATTCATAATTAATATAATCAATAGTGATTTAAGATAAAAAATTTCAAAAAAAAATGTACAAATCAACAATTCCGGAAAATATGATGCTTCATTGCGGAAATACACATACATTAATCATTGATTATACAACAAAAATAGATTACGTAAGTGCACTAAATCGTAACCGAAGCAACAACTAATGCAATGGGGCTAAGGTTACATACTCTGGGTCACATTCTTGCGGAAATAGTAATTAGAAAATGTTCGAAACCCGCTCAACTTTAACATTCCCAACACGTCTATTTCAATAGAAGCGATCGAAAAGAAAGAAAAGAAAATTCGATTGGATACGAATTTCGTTTTGAATTGAAAAATCGATTCTCAGCTGTGTTTCTACTCGTTATTTGAATCAGTTTTGATGACAAAGAGGTATTTACGTATTGTATTTTAGTTTAGCAATTAAAACTGTTTATGCAGTCGGTTGTGTAATATTTACACGTCTCGTAATAGTTTCTTGGAAGTTAGTTGTTATCTTAAACAGAGATATGCGATTTCTTCAAGATCTTCGTTCCTCCAGTTTAATATGAAAAGTTATTTTTTGTTAAGTTTATCTGTATGAATGTTGATGGTATTTCCGAGTGTCGATGACAAAGAAATTTCGTAGGTGAGAATGTGAGAGAGTTCGCACCGGAACGATGATTGGACGTGCAAGCAAACTGGGTTAGTCTGTTTACTGATTGTATAGTTAACATCGTAGTAGGCGCACCTAGATAACGCAAATAGTGTGAGGCAAAAATCGAACGGAAATAATCGAAAATCCTTATAAAGTAGGATTGTCTGAAAACAGGAGGAAAACACACATTAATCTCACTAAAACGATCCAACAACCATTAAAGAAATTACTTTTTCCACCTGGTTACATGAATTTCTTCTCGTTTTTTTTTGCTTGCTGCTCGATGATTTAGTTTTATTTTTCATTGATCATTTCATAAATTTTCCTGATTTCCCATGCCTCCACTCTTCATGCTTCAATCTAAAAGCTACAAACCATCTTCTCCAATTGCTTATCCTTCACTTCAACAAATGGAATATAAAAAAAACTCTTCCACTACATCTCCCTATAATACTTTTAGTAACCTTCTTATTTATTCCCTGTGAAACACCTCCTTGAACCTTAACTCGCATTCCAAAGAACTCATATCCAAAATCAAGACAAGGTCCCACAAGTCCAATGTAAAACCTCTTCTCTCCCAATGCCGAAATGGATTGTTAAATGTTGAGGAATGTTTAAGACAGAGATTTCTCAAACACCCGCTTGATCCAAAACTCAATCTTAACTCGCATTTCAAAGAACTTCTATCCAAAAACAAGACAAGGTCCCATAAATCCAATGTAAAACCTCTTCTCTCCCAATGCCGAAATTGATTGTTAAATGTTGAGGAATGTTTAAGACAGGGATTCCTCAAACACCTCCTTGATCCAAAACGCAATCTTAACTCGCATTTCAAAGAACTCCTATCAAAAATCAAGACAAGGTCCTATAAGTCCAATGTAAAACCTCTTCTCTCCCAATGCCGAAATGGATTGTTAAATGTTGAGGAATGTTTAAGACAGGGATTCCTCAACATTTCCACTCTACAAACTTCTCTATTCAAAAACTGAAATTGTTCCTCTCCTCGATAGATACCTCTCCCTTAAATTTAATTCAAAAGACTCCGATTTATTCTGTCTCTCCTAATTTTATCTCTAGAAATCCATCAATCTTTCCTAAATATAAGTATCCTACACGTACTTTATACTAATACATGTTGTCTATTATATTTTTGTTTCGTTAGTCAATAAGTTATATAATTGTTATTAAATTGATCGTCTACTCATTGAATTTTCTTGCTTTTGATTGTTTCTAGTAAGATGACTGCAATCAATCGAAATAATCACGGATTCGTGAAAAGCAAAGAAGTTACCACCACGTGCACAGAGGATGGTTTCGTGGCGAAGATCAGGTGGCCCGATTTTATCGTCCAAGTCTTCATCCACGTGGGATGTCTCTACGGATTGTACTTGGCACTATTCGAGGCTCGTTTCTATACAAGTCTATTCGGTAATTATTACATAAATCCTCATCACTAAATCAATTCGAAGGAAATAAACTATCAGAATCTAGACATGATTCTTGGGGAGCAACTCGTATCCGAGTAGTAAAGAGTCCCTTTCAGTTTACAAACAAAGAAATGATTCATTTCTATACAAGTGTAATTGGTTATTATCCATTAATCTTCATCACTAAATCAGTTTTCTATCAAATTCTTAGAAAAATTCATAAGAATCTAGACGTGATTTTTGTTTTCAACTAATTTGCAGAAGACTAGAAGAAAATGTAAATCAAAAAATACAATACAGATTGTTGCATTAAGTTTACAAACAAAACATATAATTAATTTATATACAATTATCATTTTTAATCATTTTAATAACTAAATAAAGATAATCACAATTTTCCATCAAATTCATAAGAAAAATAAGAAACTTTATATTTACTTTTTTGAATAATTTGTATATAGTTATACAATATACAATAAAAAAAGGAATAATAGTCGTATTCAATGGTTTCGAATAATAACATATTTTTTTTATCTATTTCCAGCATTGTTTGATATGTAAATCAGTAATTGCACTCAAACGTTTTCATGCTAACTATATTTTGTTTATTTCCGTTGCTTTATCGTGTATGATTGTGGTAGTTTTCTAATCTACTACATTACACAATAAAAGTGCACTATTAGTTGAAAACGGAACAACAATACGGTGCAACTATTCAATTGCTAAAATGTTATAGTTATAATAGATTTGTTTCTCTTATTAAATTGAGTATAAACGAAATAAAATCAGATAATTTGGAAGATATTCTATAAAGAAATAGTAAAGATTTCAACTTGTTGCAACGTAAATTATATTTAGAATTGATGTTGAATATACAACTTTAGTTATTGAAAGTTTCATATCAAATTATAAAAATTTTAGAAAAATATGAATAAATAAAGTTAAATTTTTATTTAAGTAATAAACCATGTAAATTGTCTATGAATCTACCAAAATTATAGATCATTTTGAGGATTTTCTATAAAATTTGAGCTTTTAAAAGTATTTTAACATAAATGTGAAATAAACAAACTTCAATCATGAGTTAATTTGTATTGTTTATAGATTTACCAAAATCTTATCAAAAATTTTAACTAATTAAAGAATAAATGTTGAATAAACAAACTATAATCATTGGTTAACTTATAAACTACATAGACTATTTATAAATTTACCGAAATCATAGATAATGTTGAAGATTTTCAATAAAAATTAACAGAGATTTTAACTAATTTTCTTATGTATTTTAGAATAAATATTGAATAAACAAACTTTAATTATTGGTTAATTTATAAAACAAGTAGATTTTTCAATAACAAACCAAAATCAGTGACAATTTTGAAGATTTTCTAGCAAATTAACAAAGAGTTTAACTTGTTTTTAAATAAATTTTGGGAAGTAATGTTGTAAAATTAAACTTAAAGCATTGGGAAGTTTCTAAACCACATAGATCATTCATAAATGAACCCAAATTATGGATAATTTTGAAGAATAAGGTCTAAATTCTTCAAAATCATCCATAATTTACAAATATTTTAACTATGTTACATTAATAATTGTATTTGAAATGAATGTTGGATTAATACATTTATAAACCACAATGTTAGTTTATAATTTATGCAGAATTATGTATAATTTTGAAGACTTTCTACCTAATTAACAAAGGTTTGAACTGGTTTTCTTATGAATTTTACTTGGAATGTGTTGAATAAATGAAATTTAATCAATTTGCTGCTCCTGACAAAAAAAAACCATCTGTCTATTAAATCACAGCCATCATCATTAAATAGTAACGATGGAATTAACCGTGCATTATTGAGGAGGCTTGATCAGCAATTTCACGTAGAATGAA
>JAFMTC010000158.1:698612-710071 GCA_018845635.1 Nicrophorus orbicollis
GTACAATAACACATATAAATAGGTTTTAAAAAGTGAACATTTGTCTTTAATTTGGTTATATAATGATGAATCTATCGACTATACTTTTTGAAGTATGAACTAAAATCTAAATAGTTCGGTTTATTGAAACTTATAAAAACGCTCCTTAAAGTTTACAGTAAATTACTTTTAACTGATATAAAATACAATAACACATATAAATAGGTTTTAAAAAGTAAACATTTAGCTTTAATTTGGTTCTTTAATAATTAATTTATTGACGTCACTTTTCGATATATAATCAGAAAAGTAAGGACATTACTTTTTCGTTATTTAAAAAAACTTCAAATTTGACTGTGAATTAGGTTTAACTGATGGACAATACGATAATACTTGTAAATACGTTATAAAAAGTGAACATTTAGCTTTAATGTGGTTGGTTAATAATGAATTTATCTACAATACTTTTTAAGATATAAGCAAAAGTCTGAAGAACTACTTTTTCACTGCTTCTTCAAGTTAGTCACTGAATTACATCTAAGTGAAAATTGATACCAATAAATAAGTTTACAAATATGAACAATTCACTTAAATTTGGTTGTATAATAATGAAGTTATCGATCATACTTTTCGAATTATAAACAAAAATATAACGAGATTACTATTTCGCTGCTTAAAAAAGGATTCTTCAAGTTTGATATTGAATTGCGTTTAACTGACGAACAATGCAATTGTACTTGTAGATACGTTTCAAAAAGTGAACATTTAACTTTAATTTGGTTATTTAATTATGCTTTTATCGACCACACTTTTCAAGATATAAGCAAAATTTTGAAGTACTGCTTCTTCAAGTTAGTCACTGAATTACATCTAAATGACAAATTATACAACTATACCAGCAAATAGGTGTACAAATATGAAAAATTAACTTTTATTTAGATCTATAATAATGAATTTATCGATCATACTTTTCGAATTATAACCAACAATATAACGAGATGACTTTTTCGCTGCTTAAAAAAGGATTCTTCAAGTTTAATGAATTACGTTTAACTTACGAACAATATAATAATATATGTAAATAGGTTTTAAAAAATGAAGATTTAGCTTTAATTTGGTTGCTTATTAATGAATTTATCGAACACACTTTTCAAGATATAAGCAAAATAGTGAAGAACTGCTTCTTCAAGTTAGTCACTGAATTACGTCTTAGTGACAAATTATACAACTATACCAGCAAATAGGTGTACAAATATGAACAATCAACTTTAATTTGGTTATATAATAATTAATTTATAGACCATACTTTTCGAGATATAACCAAAAATGTGAAGACTCTTCTATTTATAAACTTATAAAAACGTTTCTTCAAGTTTGATAGTGAAATACGTTTAATTGATAAATGATACAACAATATTTATAAATACGATTTATAAAGTGAACATTTAGCTTTAATTAGGTTTCTTAATAATTGATTTACCGAACACATTTTTCGAGATATGAACAAAAATATAAAGACTCTGCTTTATCAAAACTTATAAAAACATTTCATGTATGGTAATACATTACGTTGAACTGACAAAGTATAGAACTAAACCTATATACACGTTATATTGAGTGAATAATTAGCTTTGCTTATAGTTTTAGTCTTAATTTGTTTTTTTTTAACAATGAATTTGAAACTCTTACGTTTCGATATATGTAAAAATACTAATTTCAAGTTGTAGTAATCAATATTAATTACATTTTTTCTAATGAAAAATGCTATTAACCGCAATATTTCCTTAAGTGCTTGCCCTTAAAACTAAGAATAATTAAAGTGTGTTCTATTTCTTATTACTAAAAACCATATATTTTTTGTATAAATTATAATAATAATTTTATTCTAATTTTATTTACAAGAATGAATAATTCATATAAAACTTAATGTTTTATAAGAAATTTGTGTACTTATGAGAATATAGTTACATAAGTAATGATTATTCATGAATTAGAATTTTAATTACAATAATTTTAATGAGGAAATGTAATATTTTGAAAATAAATTAACATAAAATACATATTATTATTAAGAATAATTTAAAACTGAAAAAAGGTAATGGAACTTAAAAGTGTAAGGAATAAAAGATGCATAATGATTAATTATACTAATATTTTGTTCTTTAAGTAAACAATTCGATGCATTTCTTTATTATTTCATATTATTTAAACACATTTATTGGGCCAAATTGTGCACAAAACGCACATTATCTTTCTACCCTATTATTTCATTAATAAAAAGAGAAGAGAAAACCCTCCGAATGCCCTCTATTCCAAAACTAAAATTGTTCCAGTCCTCGATAGATACCTCTCCCTTTCCCTCAAATTCATCTCAAAAGACTCAAATTTATCCTCCCTTTCCAAATTCTGTATCCCTCGAAATCCATAAACCCCTCCTAACTATAAGAATCCCAGACCTACCCTATTTCAGTATCTATTATCCCTATAAATATGTCCCTTCCCTTTCCAAGAGGCTGCCTGTTTTGTATGTTTTTTTATCTCTTTCTTGTTCATTTAGTTTCTACTTTGTACATGATTTTCATAGGCGGAAAGACCACTGGTCGATAGCCCTTTGGCCAGCCTTTTCTTTTTATTATTATTATGTTTTATGTTTAGAATTATATTTTGTTTTTACAACTGGCCAATAAAATATATATTATTATTCTTAAAGAAAATACAATCAATTCTCAGCATTATTTAGAATTTTAAAGTACAGGTTCATTTGAAATCGTGCATAGTTTTACCATACTTTACAATAATTCATTATTTCATGATAAATATTCATAAATTGAAAAAAAAAATCCTTTGTAATCATTAATAAGATTCCCAATACAAATCGAAATCATCACAATTTGAATATTCCTCAAACGTCATCAACGATTGTTCCCAAAACTTTACCATTTAATAATCAATTACGACTTCTAATCACCATGAAAATGAAATAATTGATAACTTTGTTTTCTTGCTATAGTGATTAGAATTACATAACGCATCGATATTAAGAGAAACAAAAAAAAAGAGGTAAACAAAAAATTACACACAAACGTACGCACAATGTCCACAAATGTTGCCATGGTATCTCGTCCTAATTCATTGGCCGTGCATAATTCATGTGTTCGGAGCCCAAACATTGTGTATATGAACCAAAAAAATAATACAGTGGTGAAAACAAACAAATAGTGGTGGAAACAACAAAACCCACATAAAAAAAGAGATCGTGAGTTATTAACGTGATCCGCATGGTGAATAATTGAAGTTAATGAGGATCGAATTGGGTTTCATTCGGGGCATTTGCATGTGCTGCAACGTACGTAGTTTTCAATTGCAATTGCAAATAGCAGAAAAAGAAAGTGTGGGTCGTTAGAACTGTGCCAGTTTTGCTGCAGAAACTTTTACTTTTCTTCTCTCGCACACGCATTTAGTATTGCACGTGCATTGCGCTCACAATGTGAACTGTATAATAAGTAACGTTACGAGACTGGTTTCGTAATTCAATTGAAGAAATAATCAAGCGAATTATTCTTGATTTTTTTAACTACTTTGTTTGAAATTTCAGAAACTAGTTCATTGCTTTAAGACGTTTGTCGACTCGAAGATATTTCGTTGGAAAATCTTCAATTGAAGATACAGATAATTTTATTTTTTAAACTTTAATGTTTGAAAACGTAAGTTCCTTTGAAGATTTTCAAAAATTTGCATTGAGAATAGTTAAACAGAATCATCAATGGCTTTCTTTCATATTTTTCTTATTCCAAAAAGTCATCTATTATTTAAATGAAGACAAGTCAATTATCTGTACAATTCATGCGAAAGACGAAATCAAACAAGAAATATTGTTAAAATCATTTTGTGAATCATTACACAGATTAGTTTTGGTAAATCCTTTCATTTAAGTTTAACATTACTTCGAGTTTGACAGTCAATTACGACAAAATGAAAAACGATATGGCTATACCAGTATATTCATTTTAAAGAGTGATTATTCATCTTTAATTTGAATGGCTAATTATTAATTTGTCGCTATTAGTTTTCGAGTTATAAGCAATAATGTAAAGAGACTGCTTTTTCGATGCCAAAAAAAGTTTCTTCAAATTTGACAGTGAATTACAGGCAAATGACAAACGATACAGTAATACCAATGGATGCGTTTCAAAGCCTCACTATTGATCTTTAATTTGAATGATTAATTATGAATTTGTTGCTATTAGTTTTCGAGTTATAAGCAATAATGTAAAGAGACTGCTTTTTCGATGCCAAAACAAAGTATCTTCAACTTTGACAGTGAATTACAGTCAAATGACAAACGATACAGTAATACCAATGGATGCGTTTTAAAGCCGCACTATTCATCTTTAATTTGAATGGTTATTTATGAATTTGTTGCTATTACATTTCAAGTTATAAACAATAATGTAGAGAGACTGCTTTTTCGATAATTAAAAAGTTTCTTCAATTTTGACAGTGAATTACAGTCAAATAGTAAACGATAAAGTAATACCAATTGATGCGTTTTAAAGCCACACTATTCATCTTTAATTTGAATGGTTAATTATGAATTTGTTGCTATTAGTTTTCAAGTTATAAGCAATAATGTAGAGAGACTGCTTTTTCGATACTAAAAAAGTTTCTTCAACTTTGACATTGAATTATAGTCAAATGGTAAACGATACAGTAATACCAATGGATGCGTTTTAAAGCCTCACTATTCATCTTTAATTTGAATGGTTAATTATTAATTTGTTGCTATTAGTTTTCGAGTAATAAGCAATAATGTAAAGAGACTGCTTTTTTGGTGCTTACAAAAACGTTTCAAATTTGACAGTGAATTATGATGTACGTCGAAATGGCAAACAATCAACTAATTAAATATTTGTTTCTATTCCTTGGTTTAGCGTGATGCTTACACTTGGGCTTTGGACCATCGGGTACATCACAAGTACAGCGAAACCAATGCGGATCCGCACAATGCGAAGCGCGGTTTCTTCTTCAGCCACGTCGGATGGCTCTTCCTCACCCCGCACCCTGACGTCGTTGCCAAACGGAAGACCATCGACATGAGTGATTTGGAATCAGATTCGATCGTTATGTGGCAAAAGAGGTATTTTTTTTAACAATAATTCAACTTTTATTAATTCACTCTATATTACTTAGATTGTATCCGGTGCTGTTCGCACTCTTCGTGATCGTTCTTCCAGTCTTCATGCCAGTTTACCTTTGGAACGAGACCATCTGGAACTCCTTCTGGGTGAACTTCAACACCAGATTCAGCATCACCCTGAACATTGCCTTCTTTGTGAACAGCGTGGCTCATATGTGGGGACAGAAACCATACGATAAGTAATTACAATCGTGTTGAAAATTAATCTTCAGACAACCTAAACGTGTCAATTTTCATTTGTTAAGGTACATCAGTTCAGTGGAAAATCTGGCAGTTTCCGTTGCCGCCCTCGGAGAAGGTTGGCACAATTACCATCACGTCTTTCCCTGGGATTACAAAACCGGAGAGCTCGGAAACTCTTACAATCCTTCCACGAATTTCATCGACTTCTTTGCTTCGATAGGATGGGCTTATGAGAGGAAGAGCGCAACGGGGGAGATGGTAGCAAGGAGGGCGAGGAAGTCGGGAGATGGGAGTTACGTCTACGAGAATGAGGATGATCCCAACGTCTGGGGTTACGGCGACGTCGATATCCCCGGAGACGATATGCAGGAGCTGCAGGACATGAAGGATTAGCCATAAATCGTTGTTGTTTCTTAACTATTATCTGTTTTCTTTTCTCCTCTCGGTATTCTTCTTTTGCAGTAGTATTATTAACACTTTTAAGTCGATGCTAGTCATATGACCTCCCGACCAAAAACGTATTTAATTCATTTTTGTATAATATATATTTTATTAAACGGTTTTTGAAACGTTCACCTCGACTTCATTTAGTCCTCCTATTTACTTAAAACTCTTATTTTTGAGATCTTTCGAATTTAATCAGAATTCTATTCGATGAAACACCAATCTTGACCATATTTAGTTACGAATAAGTGCTGTATTCTTAATTATAACCTAACAGCCAAAATCTACTTTCTTTCAAAGAATATTTATATTATGTTTCCTTTTCAATGAAACCGGTTATTTTAAACATATTTAAAGAATTATCCTAAATGCAAAGGTCCTATTAACAAATGTAGAAATTGAAACCACAATTTCTACATTTATTTCTTAACATTCGTTCTAGTTTCTGCAATGCTAAAATCTTTGATAAATTTCATAATATTTAATAGAAAGAAGCGAAAAAGTACAATTAATGATTTCCTTTAAACTACAATACCACATAATATTGATTATTGTCGGTAACTTTTAATTATTTAAATAAATAAATTAAAATTTAAAATTCCAGTTTTCTTGAAAATTCTTACCAATTTACGCATTTTTTCAAATATGAATTAAGATTTACAATTTTCTATCATATTAATCTTCTTCAATTTTAACAAACTTTGTCAATTTTCTGCATCATTGATGATGCAGATGTATTTGATTGAACAATGCATTAAGTAATGATCAATAGTAAATGAATCTTTACATTAGCCTTAAATATTAAACTTTGAAGACTTAAGTGTGTGCTTTACGTTTAGAACATTGTTTTTCCACGCTACATTTAAATTAGTACACTTTGGACGACTGAAGTTTGTTGGAAGTCGTAGTTGAAGTGTGCGCTTTACGTTTAACACATTGTTTTTCAACGCCGTATTTAAATATAATAAGTTTCCTGTGGAATGATTAGGCGGATTGTGTGTATGTTTTTTTTGTATATTAAATATACGAGGATCGATTGTATTTAAATGAAGGCGAACGGCCGAACGCTCTTCATTCAGACAGCAGACAGTTCGATAAGGATGACTTCAGACGCGCAGCCCACGCAAATGCCGATCCCGGAGAAGATCAAACGGGAATTCGATTGGTTCAAAGTGATAGTCTTCCTGCATCTGAACGCCCTGAGCATACTCGGTATCTACCTCCTTCCAAACGCCTTAACGAGGACATGTCTTTACGGTAAGGAGCTGAAACATGACACTGCAAATTTCTGTATTGCTATAAACTTCGTTCAATTTTGGACTATAAGGTTTGGTCTTGGTGGTTCTTGGGCTTCTCGGAGTTACGGCCGGATCCCATCGCCTCTGGGCGCACAACTCTTACAAAGCGACCACCAAGCTGAAGATTTTCCTAATGCTTTGTCAGACTCTAGTCGGACAGGTGAGTGAATTTTGAAGTCTCTTTGTTGAGTAGTAACTATTCTTTTGATTTGTTATAGGGAAGCATTTACAATTGGGTCCTGCAGCACAGGATCCACCACAAGTTTAACGGAACGAGCTTCGATCCTTACAATTACAAGAAGGGTTTCGTCTATTCGCATTTCATGCACTTCTTGCAGAAGAGGCACGAGTATCAGGATCAGGTCGAGTCCGAAATCGACATGTCCGACATCGAAGCTGATAAGGTCGTCATGTTCCAGAAAAAGTACGTTTGAAAATTGTATAGATTTGGATTGTTTGATTGTTGTTTTGAAGCTATTATTGGGTCTTTTACATCGTGGTCTTCGCTCTGCTTCCGATGAACGCTCCTGCTGAATATTGGGGTGAGAACATCTTAGTTTCCTGCATTTTGATCGGATGGGTCCGATACTATATGGTTCTGAATGCCGCGTGGCTCGTGAACAGCGCCGTCCACATCTGGGGTCTGCAGCCTGGCGAAAGGTATGCGTTTCCTACCATTCTGCTAAATCTTTAAGCAATCTTCTTCAGGTACCCTTGCGACACGAACATGGTCTTCTTTGTTGACAAGAACTACTGGGTCCAGTACCATTACTTGGCTCCGTGGGATTACCTTTGCTCGGAGTTCGGCAAGTACGGAACTGATTGCACGACCAAGTTCATCAGGGCGTGCGCAGCAGTCGGATGGGCTTCGGATCTGAAGACCGTGGATCCAGAGACTGTGCGAGAATTGGCCTTCAAATCGGTGGACTCCAAACAATCCGTAGCCGATTGCTTTGCCGAGGTGGAAAAGATCTCCGTTGAGAAGCAGTACTACCTGAAGCCCATGCTCTAAACATGTTTCGCTTTTAGTTTTTTCATTCAAATTTAATACAATATTTAATTTACCAGAAAAAAATCTCGGCCAACTTTCATCATTTTGAATTTACCAATATTACGAAAATCCTCAGTTTCCTCCTAAATATGCCAAATTTAATGTTTCATTTGAAATAAGATAAAGACCAATAAACAAAAGATGTAATTTACCAACGTAACAAATCTCCACAGTTTCTTCCTGAATGCGTCAAATTTTATAATTTTCAATTTGAAATAAGAACAAGATAACATTCTAAATGTTATCCTTAAATAAGTCAACTTTTATAATCTTAAATTTTTAATTAATAAACCATACGTCTGACAATTAATGCAATGTGAATTGCGTAACTCTCGGATTCAACAGGTATGAACGTAATGGTCAATAGGTTGCCTATAAAAATCAGTTGCGTAGAATTAAATTATATTGATATTTTTTCATTATACATGTTTAATTAACACATTTCTGATATTTTTAACACGCCTAATTAGGATGGAAACAAGTACGGTCATTTGCCTTATGCATTAGTTCTTAGGTCAATTAGTAGATTTGTGCAACCCGTTTCATATTTTGTTATGCACTGGTCTCCCTGGTACCACAAGTTTTCCCCCACACTTAGCTTACAAAAGCAGTTTGTAAAAGAAGTCTGATATTCCGGTGTCTGAATATATTTGACTTATACGTTTACAATCGTATGTTACGATTGGACAGTTGGTTGCCTACAACAATTAATTATGTGGTAATATCTTTATGTAACTTTTCCTCAAACATGTAAAATTCATATATAGTCATATTAAAATACAATTATTTTATATTAAGGTGGGAAAAACTTTGATCACTTTGTAATGATATTGATTCGTGGTCCGTTTTAGCAATTGGCAGCAGTGTTTTTTTTCTCCTTGCGATTTATATACATTGAACTTTTACCAACTCTGACTGACTGGGAGTTCCCAGCGGCGCGTTTATTAATAAGTGAGTGGTGATAGCGCTCTGCTGTTCAGAATATAATACACATTTGCCTATTTCGTGTTGCTATTGTTTAGTTAAGTTCTGATAATGCCCAACGACAACAACAGAGCAAATCAATTGAATCCAAACCATTCCTCATATTGGTCATCTCGAGGAGTTGAAAGACCGACAAATTGGAATAGTAATACCAGCAACACCAGCACTACCAAGACCAACAGCTCTACCAACAACAATGACGGTACCAGGAACAACGGCAGTATCAGTACCTACAATAACAGCAATGGTACAAGCGCGTGTAAACGTATAGTTGTTTCATTAGTAAGTGGTGCACTCAGTTATATTGGTTATGATGGTATGGATCGGATGGTGGAAGATATGTACGATGTCACCGAACATATTGTTAATTCCATCTCTTCCTAATTTTTAGACATATTTTCTGGTCTTTCATTTTATAACGTTATATGTAATTGTTAAATAAATGCAATATAACGAGATAACGTTTATTTCTCATGAGCTTGGAATCGAGAGACTCCCGGTTCCCCAGCCTGAAACAAAACAAAAATAACATTGAATTGTGCAACAGCTGTTTGAGATACTTTGTGAAATTTATAAATTGATAACTTGTCCACTGATTATAATTTCATTTAATGTGTCATGAAATCCAGTTTAATATATTTTATTGCAATCTGATTTATTTATTTTGTCTACCCTCGTTTTGGTGCGCTACTAACAATAGTTTAACAACAAAAAAAGTAAGTGTCTTAAGTATTCAATATAGTCTTAATTGGAATGATTAGATTTTGCATTTCGAAATGCGGAACGCTAGATGGGGAATCCCCTGTTTATGCGGCCGATACGAGTCTTTTTCAGTGGGTTTAAGGATCGCATGTGGTGACGTGCCATGGCATGTCTGGAACTAAAGTGGCGCTCCACAGGTGGGATACCGGGTAACTATTAACCAAAATAAAGTTACATAACCTTAATATATATTTCACAGTCAGGCTTTCAACACATTTTTAAGTTTAAATGTTTTATACATGTATAAGTAATTTCTTTTATATTATTTCATATTAATAATTATTATAAATTATATAATTACAGAGAAGCAGTTAAGTAAATCTTTATCGTATTACAACAGGCTGCTGATTGTAAGTTTTGTACTGTTTATCTCTATGCCATTTCAACAGTTTACCCAGTACATCTACTCGGATATTCGTTATTTCCTAATTTGTTAATATTTAGATATTTATAGACCACCACTAAGGAATAACAATGAATCAAATAGGATTTTCTTAACAAGTATGCACTTAGTGTCGAACCTATTCAATCCACCCCAGTCAAACTTCCAACAGGAGCAGAAATGAAAGGGATATTTTGATGGCAAGTTTGGCATGAAATAGCAATTGGGAAAAAGGAAAATGTACTGTTGCCTATTGGAGGAGAGCTGAATTATATTCTGACCAATGCTATATATAAGTTTAAACAAAAACTAATATATATATAATAATAATTAAACTTATTTGGCTCAGTCTGTAAAAAAGTAGTCGAATAATCCTGCTTCCAAATGTAAATGAGCAAAAAAAAAATGCAAACTTTATTTGCAGACGACTTTATCACACAAGTTAATTGGAAAATTTTGTACTCAAATTAAAGAAAAACATTCGTTGTTTTGTAAGTGTATTTGGTTGCACTAAAACTATAAACTTTTAAAGAATGTTTAACAGATCAGTACATTTAATGTTACCAAATCCGAAGAAGTAACTAAACAGATTTTCAAATAACACTGCATTTTGTTGTTACGTGACTATCTGTAAATTACGGCTTCAGTAAATGGCAAACTTAAACATACTTTAAAAAAGCGATCCGCCACATTTTCAGATTTTTAACAGGTGCACCCTCGTGAAGGTAAATGTGTTAGTACGCTCTTGTACATCAATCCAGAGGCTGTATTTTGCGCTTCAATTGATATCTGGTTACCATCTTCGAGAGAAGATGATATACCTTCAGCACCTGAACATGCGGCCACGTGGAAGTCGCGACTCCCATCACAGCAAATGAGAGCAAACGCATGACCGCACACCTGGAGAAGATGATAAGTAAGGTGACCATACGTGACATTTGTAATAGTTGTAAAATAGTACTGTGAGAACGTGGAGATTTAAATGCAAAAACTTGAAATGAATATATTTAATATTTTGTTTAAAAATGATTAATTAAAAGAAAATATTATATATCATTATTTAACAATATTAGAAGAAATACCGTCTCGAAATCTGGTCACCTTAATTATAAGGAAAGTTTGGAATAGAAGGAATACTGTGATCAAAAAGGATAAAATAAAAACAAAATAAAACTACAC
>JAFMTC010000158.1:711651-734299 GCA_018845635.1 Nicrophorus orbicollis
CTCAAACATGCAAACTTTCTCCACAGAATCACAACAACATTCACACACTCTGATCATCCGAAATCAAACAGCAAACAATTACACGAAATACAATTGCTCAAACATCCAACCACACACAAAAACAATTGCGAGCTCGCTTTCATTCATACCGAAACCTAAGGCACTAACATACAAAAGAAACTTTCATAAAACTAAAAGAAAAATACATTTGATTAGGGCAAGCTAATTTAGGAATTTCCTGAACTGTAATAAGTAATATTTAAGTTAATTAGAAAATAGGAAAAATCTAAAATTAAAGTTTCAACTAATAAAGCAGATTGTGTAATACATATGTATCTTTTAAACATTGTTATTTTTGGATAATTAGGCGAGGGGAGATGTTTCAAAATGATAATAATTAAGTAATTATGATTAAGCCTACAACATATTATTTACACTGCAGTCATTAAAACGTTAATGCAAATAACACTATGTAGTACGAAATCAATGAACAAAATCATCATCATCAAGAATTAGATTAGGAATATTAAAAACCAATACAATCAAAAAAACTAATTAATTAAAACATAAGCAAATAATTGCTTAAACTAATTGAAATGATTTTGAGATCTTCTCCAAATCAATAGTAATTTAATGCGACCTAAACACACAAATAACGGAAATACGGACAATAGAAAAGGGAAGTTAAATAATTACCCTGAAAGAGAAATGAATTTAATTTTAAGAAACAAAGTGCAAAGTGTTTTTGAATAAGCCGCCAAACCTGAAAAGATGAAAAATGAATTTACTTTCAAATCAAATTGCAAAATAGTTTTAGGTCGAGTGGGAGGGCTTGCGTTTTTGAATCCCGTGTGGTATAAAATCACTTACTACTTAGAAGACATCAAGTTATGAGCAACATGGGTCCACCCAACTGAAAAGAAACCAAAAGAATGTAAGAAATCGAATGCTAAAAAGATAAAATGTTTGGTAGAGGCGAGAGGGATGGATTGTTGCAATGAATGTCGTGTGGTGTAAAACACTTACCACTTGATGTCTTCAGTATCAGCATCATCTGCATCTATCCAAATCTCAGTCCTCGTAGATTAGAACAGCTGAAAAGAAATTAAAAGAATTTAAGAAATTGATTGGCAAAAATTTTAAATGTATATTGAGGTAAGAGGTATTGTTGTAATGAGTTCAGTATGGTATTAAGTCACTTACCATTTGATGTCTTCAGGATCTATCTAAATCTCAGCCCTCGTAGATGGCACTCACGAAGAACACGCACCGTAATTTCGCAACAAATACGCACTAAACTACCGGAAATTTAACACTCGATCCGTGATTCTAATTAATAACTATTAACAACAAACTGAATTACGAGACTTGCCGGTTGAAGAACAAGAGCCATAAGCTATAAAATGTCTTCAAAGAAACGTACAAACTCTGTTAACAGGATCTAAGACTGGGTCCTAACGACATCCTGTCGCGAATTGCAAAAATTGAAATTTCGGGGAAACCGCGAGCCCCTAGATCCGCTGTGATTGGTCGGTGATTGCTCGTATTTTCGAATAGGAACAACCCCTCAACGGATGCACCTCGTGAAGGTTTTCGCACAGACGGTCTTGCCATTCTATGTTAATCACTCTAACATGATTAACATAGAACGACCTGGTATTTAGAATACCTTGCATCCATATAAATAACGAATAAGTAATAAAAAGTATAGAAGCTGTTGCAACAGGAGTTAAATTCTATAAACTATTTCGTAACCAATTCGAATGTTTAAGTGGGAAAACGTACGCAGTTACGTCTCATCGCAAGGAAATGACACCGGGAATCTGAATGTTTGGATGATTTAACAGTAGATGGCACTGCAGTCTAATTGGAAAACATTAATAATTTCGTTTATTTAATTACATTTGATTAAAGCACTTATTGTTAGATAATGTGGAAGTAAGTTGCTATGCAAGCGCTAGAATTGAAATAGCGAGAATTGAGTATAAAATATATTAAGTCAAAAAAAACGAAAAATCAAAATGGCTGCACGGCGTCATTTGAAATGCGTTATTGAAATCGAATTTGCGGCACTAATTAACGATTATACGTGATTAGAATAACGGCAACTTGTAAATTAGACCTTGTTTCGTGTTAATACACTAACCTTATGCAATTACAGCGATTGATGAATCCACAAAATGGGGTTTTCTTGGGAGACGCATCAAGACGACGCACTCGATTCGCAGAACAACGCAGTACTGCGAAGCTGTTGAGATCACGTGATGCGTCTCGGCCAATCAGCGCCGCGGATTTGAGGAACACCTGCAGCAACCAATAATAACAAAAGAAGAGCTCAACTGAACGATATTGAATTTGCCTTATACTTTTATTTTTATATATTTTTTGTTTCAATGCAAAATAATTGCTTTTTTGTTGTTGTTCAAATCAGAGACGTGCATAGATAAATATTGAAGTCGTTGATCTGCAACAAAAAACAGCGATCCTTTCTATTGCGCAATTTTCGGAACAAAAACAACGTTTTACACACGTTTTTTTACCGAAAGGACCAGCGTTTCCTATGATGGATTTCATATTATAGAATCAAACAAACTGATTCATGCACCATTTGGTAATAGAAATAAATTGCTGTTGCATCACGAGAAATAGAAACAAACGACATATTGACTAACATCCATTTTTTTTTTCTATTTCTGTTATAAATGTGAAACAATTAAGTGTGCCTGGAAACAATTGATATAAATAAAGAAACTAATCTAATCCACAAGTGGAAATGCGAATTGTTTGTTGAATGATAACGTAATAATAGCAACGATAAATGCGTTCGATTCTTTCGTTTGTTAGCAATTGGTAGTAGCGGTTTTTCCCCCGAGGTGGCTTATAAAAGACATAAAAGTACTATTTTCCGATCATACTTGCACTGGGTGTGTGCTTGCATCGATTTTGGTGTATCGAAGTGCTGCTGCTTGTTGTATCCGTGTAACCCTTCAACATGTTTAAGAACTACAACAACCAATTGAAACCGAACCATCATTCGTACTGGAAATCTAGAGGATATTCCGGAAGACCGAGCGATTGGAACACGAACTACGGAAGCATCCTAAATAGCATACTTGTTATTTTAGCTGTTTTTGCTATAGTATACATTGCCACTTACGGAAGTGAGCAGCCATTGCACAAAGAATACGACGAAAAGTATGTTCAATTCAAAGAAGCTTAGATTTAGACGAAAGTAATATGCATTTTGCAATGCTTTTACCTAATAGCTTTCATAACGCTTAAATCAATGTAATTTGCAACATCGAATTCCTTTGTCTCGACTATAGAAGCGGCGAATTCCTTTTGGATTGAAATTTTTCACTATTGTTCAATTTTTCAGTATTTTGTTTAATTTTGAGCACTTCTTTGCTGATTTTATGTTTTATGCAATATGAATAAATATTACTTGTTTTAACTATTTTCCGATTGATTTCTATTGAAATTTTCCTTATTACCACGTTTCGATTGACAGGTTTCATGAAAACTCAGAACAGGTAAACACAGAACAGGGCAAAGAAGAACAAGGAAAAACTAAAACATTTGGAGAATGCAGTGTAGGAATTTCAACATGTTGTTGAATATGGTCAACCACATGTTATATTTTGTCACCGTTCTGTAATGTAACTTTTTATTTGTTCATAGATTTCAGGTCATAACATCCGAATGGTTAGGAAACGAGCCGGAATAACCAAAGTTATTCGGGGCTTTTAGGGATTTGCAGACTCAACTCAGCGAAAAATATAGGGCCTATAGGACAGAAAGAGTGCTACAAATAGGGCAGTCACAACAAGGAATGTAATGATTGATAATAAACTAATGATCAATTGGTTGCCTATAATAATTTATTATGTAGTAATAATGTGTATTAGACTGCTTTCTTGTGCTAATGTGGATATTATTTATTATTTGAAACTTTGAAAAGTTTCATATGCACTCAACAGTGATTAATTGATTCAGATTTATTTATTAAAGTAGTTGAGTTGCCTTCAATTAAGTTCATCTAATTTTCATTTAGTTTGACTTGAAGGAGTTGTAATTCTTCAACTTCTTGTTGATTTGCAATTTCTTTTATGCTTCAGTTTTTGTTCCCTTTTTAGTAACCAGCTACATATTTCCTTTCATCAGGATTCAGCCAACATTATTAACCTACGTTAGTAGAAATAGCCAACATTTCGTAACAAACGTCGATTTGCAATTAACACCAAACAAATTAAGTCTTTTGTGTTGTGTCAGAACTAATTTGATATGCGAAATAGCACTAACGAAGATTAAATCATGTATATTTTTAAAATTCTAATCTAATTGTTGCAATGTGTTTAATTTTAAAGTATTCGTATTTAAGAATTATTAAGTATACACAAATACTTGTATTATTATTAACGAGTTCGGTGAACGAGACCAGTCAATGTCGTTGCATCCAGTTTATGAACCGAAACTGGGTTTTCAGGTCGAATTTTGGGCCGGAAAGAACTGCTCTTATTTAAAAAGAAAATTGCTTCGTGTTCAGTCAATTAAGGGAAATTGCATTTCCTATTGACTTTTAAAAAATATTACAAATGTGACAAATTACATAAACTATAACAACATTTTACAATTTTTGAATATGTAAATAAGAAACGTTTTTTCTTTAAATAATTATAATCCTTTGCTGGTAGTTTTTTAAAGTACACCCATACCTCGCTATACGACCGCTCTTTATACGGCATTTCGCTATAACGGCCCTCTTCAATTAAGGCACGTTTTCGATTTACGGCCTAAAATGTTTCGCTATAACGGCATTCGACGTCGATATATCTACATGTTGCCAATCTTGCGCAAGCGCAATAATCTATTCGTTATACGGCTTTTCTCTTTGCGGCCAAGTTTCGTGAAACGTATCTAGGCCGTAAAGAGATATTTCACAACAATATTTTTGTTCTATTGAATTATTCCTTAAAGTTATGGTTTTAATTTAATGATTTCTTACAAAACATTTAGTTTTTTCCCCTACTTAATTAATTACTTCATATTTTTTTTTTTAGTAATTATTTGGATTTTATATTTGTTTGTCAAATGGAAAATAAAACTTTGAAAAAACCTCGAAAATTTCGAGTTTTTAAAGAAATTGAACATTTGAAGAACATTTTGAACAAAAAAATAAAATATCTACAATTTCTTTGTAAGAAAGTCTTTGAAACATGGACATTTTGACTTTTTGAAGAATTATTGGTATATTGAAAGGAAAATTTTGAATGAAAACTAATTTTTCATATAATATGTAAACCAAATTATATGTTTAATCATTATTTTGATGTGCTATTTCTATGATTTCTTTGTAAGAAAATTTCAAGTTTTTAAAGAATTATTGGTACATTTCAAATAAGAATAATAAGCTATAAGCTAATTTATAAAATAATTCAAATAAGCTAATAAATTAGTATAAGTAGGTAAAGAAATAAATAATTAATATTTCTTTTTATCAAATAAATTTCATTCAAATTGCAAACATTTTATTATGCAAAGTGAAAGTACGCATTTTCATAATTCTTTTGTACTTTTTAACAACTGTTTGAAAGTTGCAATTATCTGAATAAATCTGCATTTATAACAAAATAAGTAAGTTTCTTCACAATAAAATATAATAAAACGTTTGTAATTGTAGCAATAAAATATATACAGCAAATAGCTTGTATAGTCCGGCTAATTGGTTTTGACAAAATCTAAAACCGGTCTATGAAAATGATCATTTTGCATATATTTGAGTACTATGGTATATTGGTGATTGGTTTCGCCAATAACTCGGACTAATTGAAACCGTACTAATCGAGGAACTAAATAAAATGGAAAATAAACCACACTAGAGACTACAGAAGGAAGATAATGATCATTTTGCATTCATTTGAATACTATAGTACTGTTGATTGATTTCACCGATAACTCGGACTAATTGAAACCGTACTAATCGAGGAACTAAATTAAACAGAAAGTAAACCATAGAATGAAATAGGAAATAAGCCACACAAGAGACTGCGAAAAGGCAGAACATGATAATTTTGCATACATTTGAGTACTATAGTACTGGTGATTGATTTCGCGAATATCTCAGACTAATTGAAACAGTACTAATCGAGGAACTAAATGAAATAGAAAATAAACCATAGTATGAAATATGAAATAAGCTATACAAGAGACTGAGAAAAGGAAGAACATGTTAATTTTGCAAACAATTGAGTACTATAGTACTGGTGATTGATTTCGCCATTAACTCGGACTAATTGAAACCGTACTAATCGAGGAACTAAATGAAATAGAAAATAAACCATAGAATGAAATAGGAAATAAGCCACACAAGAGACTGAAAAAAAGGAAGAAAATTATCAATTTTGCATACATTTGTGTACTATAGTACTGTTGATTGATTTAACCGATAACTCGGACTAATTGAAATCGTACTAATCGAGGAACTAATTGAAATAGAAAGTAAACCATAGAATGAAATGGGAAATAAGCCACACAAGAGACTGAAAAAGGAAGAAAATTATCATTTTGCATACATTTGAGTACTATAGTACTGGTGATTGATTTCGCCAATAACTCGGACTAATTGAAACCGTACTAATCGAGGAACTAAATGAAATAGAAAGTTAACCATGGAATGATATAGAAAATAAACCACACAAGAGACTGAGAAAAGGCAGAACATGATAATTTTGCATACATTTGAGGACTATAGTACTGGTGATTGATTTCGCTAATAACTCGGACTAATTGAAACCGTACTAATCGAGGAACTAAATGAAATAGAAAGCAAACCATAGAATGAAATAGGAAATAAGCCACACAAGAGACTGCAAAAAGGAAGAAAATTATCAATTTTGCATACATTTGAGGACTATAGTACTGGTGATTGATTTAACCGATAACTCGGACTAATTGAAACCGTACTAATCGAGGAACTAAATGAAACAGAAAGTAAACCATAGAATGAAATAGGAAATAAGCCACACAAGAGACTGAGAAAAGGCAGAACATGATAATTTTGCATACATTTGAGTACTATAGTACTGGTGATTGATTTCGCCAATAACTCGGACTAATTGAAACCATACTAATCGAGGAACTAAATAAAATAGAAAATAAACCACACTAGAGACTACAGAAGGAAGACAATGTTCATTTTGCATTCATTTGAGTACTATAGTACTGTTGATTGATTTCGCCAACAACTCGGACTAATTGAAGCCGTACTAATCGAGGAACTAAATGAAATAGAAAATAAACCATATAATGAAATAGGAAATAAGCCACACAAGAGACTGAAAAAAAGGAAGAAAATTATCAATTTTGTATACATTTGTGTACTATAGTACTGTTGATTGATTTCACCGATAACTCGGACTAATTGAAACCGTACTAATCGAGGAACTAAATAAAATAGAAAATAAACCACACTAGAGACTACAGAAAGAAGGAAGAAAATGATCATTTTGCATTCATTTGAATACTATAGTACTGTTGATTGATTTCGCCAATAACTTGAAGTAATTGAAACCGTACTATTTGAGGATCTATATAAAATAGAAAATAAAACATACTGTGAAAAGAAAAACTAAGCCATTTATGTATAAATTTGAGTATCTATTAAGTTTAATTTGATTCGAAATGTTTAAACCGGACTATCCGAGGTATAGCTCGTATTTGTTGTTTTTTTCAAACCAGTGAACAAATGTATTTAATATAAATGATTACATTTTTTTTTTATTTACCTGAAACATATAATAATTATGTAAGTTGACTTCAAACAGTATGAATTACTAAAAGCATTTTGCTTGTTTGCAAAGTTTAGTTATTTTGATTATTTTTTCCCCGTTCTTTCATTAGACTTATTTAGCGTGTAACAAGTTTTTTACGCTTTCAATTTCTTCAAATGTGTGCTAAATACTACCAATAATCTGCCTTTTTTGTACCGGGGAATAATCCGAATTCGTTAGAATCGTTATTGCTGTTTTCAGGTGAGATTTGCGTATTTGCAATTGCAATATTCGCGAAATTGTTTTAGCGATGCGACGAATGCGCGAAAGTTGGACGGGCCTAGAGGATGACCGATATCTCTGATGAAGATGATGATGATGATGAGGGCCCCTCTCGTCTCCGTCACCGAGGAAAGTGGCCACGGCCTCTTGTCGATGGAGAACGAAGGATGGCTTAATGCGAGGAACTGGGATGCCTATAGCAAGAGTGAAAGATTGGGTCGGAGGAGAGGAAGAGGCCCCTCTGGCATTGGCATTGCATGTAGCAAGTACCGATATTCCTCCGCGGTTTGCGTTCAAGTTCAATGTTATAAATGGGGCCGCACAGCAGGTTCCGTTCGCAGTTCTGACACAGATTTTCGCAACGACGTCAGTTCTTCATCGGATCTTCGAGATCTTGGATAAGACGACAGTTTTTTTCTTCTTCTTCCGCAGGACCAGCAGCTAGAGTTAACTTAAGGTTAGTCAAGTTTACTTCAACAGTCTTAGAATAGAAAAATAATTGTTTTGTACATAATTTTTTGTATACAATTTATGTCGCTTTTCAACGAATCTCTCCTAATTCCAATGTTATAACTTTTACTTTTCGAAGAGACTTTCCGAAAATTAGCAATAGCTACAATGGGAAATCTGAATAATTCAGCTGAAAATCATCCACAAGAATATATAACAAAAAAATATAATTTCAGATATAACATTACTAATTACTGTATACATACTATTGTTTTTTTAATTGGTTGATCTAATTAAAATCAACTTTTACTTAAGTTTATTATAAAAAATCTAAATCTAGAAAAAAATCTTAAGTATATTAAGAAATAATTTGTAGCAAATATTAACTTTTTCTTAAACTAATTCAAGATTAATTCACTTTTTTGTGATTCCAATGTAAAATGAGGTATTCCAATTAGTTAATCAAATTAAAATAACGTTTACTATAAAAAATCTTAAGAGAAAAATAGAAATTTAAGTAATTACTTGAAAACAAATATGAAATTTTTGAATTATTTTTCACTAAATACCTCTTTTACTTAAGTTTGTTAGAAAAAAATCAGAAGAGAATAATACAAATTTAAGTAATTACTTGAAAACAAATATGAAATTTTTGAATTATTTTTCACTAAATACCTCTTTTACTTAAGTTTGTCAGAAAAAAATCAAAAGAGAATAATACAAATTTAAGTAATTACTTGAAAACAAATATGAAATTTTTGAATTATTTTTCACTAAATACCTCTTTACTTAAGTTTGTTAGAAAAAAATCAAAAGAGAATAATACAAATTTAAGTAATTACTTGAAAACAAATATGAAATTTTTGAATTATTTTTTAATAATCAAGAACATAGAAATCTAGAAAAATTCTTAAGAATAATAAGAAATAATTTGTTGAAACTTTTAATTTTTTACAATAATAATTCAAGATTACCTCAGGTTTTTTGGTGAATCTAATGTAAATTGATGTATTTCAATTAGTTTATCTCATTAAAAGCAACTAAATACTACTTTTACTTAAGTTTACTATAAAAAAACAATGAAAATTTTAAGTAATTTAACGAAATTTACTTGAAAAATTATCGAAAATTTGTATTTATTTTTCAATTTAATAATACTAAGGAAGAATTTGTTGAAAATATTATAACAATTCAAGATTAATCCACAGTTTTGGTGATTCCAATACAAATTAATGTTATTCAATTCGTTTATCTAATAAAAAAATAACCAAATCCATCGTTAACTGAAGTTTATTCGATTTTCAGGTGAGAGTTGTGTATTTGTAATATCATATTTTATGAAGCAAATAGAATTAGCTAAGTGTACATTCTTTTCTGATGCAATCTGTAAATTATCGTGTGCATCAGAAAAAGTTTGGAGAAACTTTGCAAGGCAGAATTTCCCAACAAAAAAACAAACAATATTTTTCTTTTCCTTATCGCTGCTGTGCTAAAAGCATTGGATATGTAAATATTGTAGCATGAATTTCCACGGTTTTACGACTCTAATCATTTTCCTATTGAATATATGTACATATGCACTTAATAAACATCATTTAAACACTTAAAACATTTAATTTGAAAGCTTATTAAATATCATTTCATAATTTGTAATTAAGTATAATTATTTAGTTTGGATAACTTAACTAATTAAGTTTTTTTTATAAAAAAAAGTAACAATATTTGAGTTTTTTTCTTCAATTTTTGGCTCTAGTTTTAAGTTGAATTTAATATATTCGTTTTTAATTTAATTGAAAATGTGTCAATAATTTGTTCAATCTTTCAATAAATACACTTATATTATAAGTTGGCTTATGTGAAAATGCGACAGTCGCATAACGAAACATATGACATACGCAATTAGCATTAGATTACGATGTTTCTGTAAATGATACTCGGTTTCCTGCAATCAATGCAAATGTAAACGTCCCTCCCTCCCTCATCTGCTGACCTTATTAGTAAACATCCGAAGAAAGCTCACATTCTCCGTACACAATCGTTCGCTATTCATCTGCAACAGCCAATTGTATCATCATTCCGAAAAGCCAATCTTTCTTTCCTTTTCACCGCACGTTTTCCAGATGGTTTTCCTTTTAATTAAGAAGAATGGAAACAATGGTCGTTTCTCCACGAACAGTTTTCTATTCGAACAATCGATTTTCCAAGCAGACAACAAATTCACAGTAGATTTAAATAGCCAGAGAAATTGAGAAAAATGATAGATGTTTCTTAAAAGGAAAGTTTTATAACTCATGATTCAATAGAAACCACATAAGTGAAGTGGTGTGGTTTCTATTTAAAGTTAATTTAATTGATTGTCGTTAACTTTTATTTGATTTGCAATGTTTTTGGAACCAAATTCATCAATTATTATTTTCATTAAATTTTTGATAATTACGTTTCCATAGCAATTAAACAAATTAAGTATTGTGATTCAGATTTGTTTATTCCAAAACCAAACGAAATGAACTTCTCTTCAAGAAAATGGTGATAGTTAAGTTTCCATAGCAACCAAATAAATTAAGTGTTTTGATTGCCACTTAAAGTTAATTGAATTGTAATAAACTTTTTTCTGTTTTTTTTATACCAAAACTCACTCCAACATTTACAATGTTTTTGACTCCAATTATTCTATGTAAGAAAATGTTGATATTTGAGTATCCGTAGCAACTAAACTAATTAAGTTTTTTTATTGCTAAGAAAACTTAATTTAATTAAAGATTGTTGTAAACGTTTAACTATTTTCTTATTCCAAAAACTCAACCCATGTAATTTCTATTTGCAATGTTTTTAAGTCCAATTTATCAATTATTCTATTCAAGAAAATGTCAATACTTAAGTTTCCATAGCAACAAAACAAATTAAGTGTTTTGATTGGTGCGTAAACTTAATTTAATTACAGTTTGTCGTAAACGTTTTTCTGTTTTCTTATTCCAAAATTCACCTGGTTAATTTCCATTTGCAATGTTATTAAGTCCAATTTATCAATTATTCTAGCCAAGAAAATGTTAGTACTTAAGTTTCCATAGCAACCAAACAAATTAAGTGTCGAGATTGAGATGTAAACTTATGTTAATTGACGGTTGTAAACGTTCTTCTGTTTTCTTATTCTAAAATCTGCCCATATAATTTTCATTTGCAATATTTTTAAGCCTAATTTATCAATGATTCTATTCAAGAAAATATTAATACTTAAGTTTCCATAGCAACCAAACAAATTAAGTTTTCTGATTGCTGAGTAAGCTTAATTTAATTAAAGGTTGTCGTAAACGTTCAACCGTTCTTATTCCAAAACACAACGCATATAATTTCCATTTGCAATGTTTTTAACCTCAATTTATCAATTATTGTCTTTAAGAAAATGTTAATACTTAAGTTTCCATAGCAACCAAACAAATTAAGTCCCTGTAATATTATTTGAATTGACGGTTGTCTTAAACGTTCTTCTGTTTACTTATTCCAAAACTTACTTATATAGTTTCTATTTGCAATGTTTTTAATCCCAATTAATCAATTATTCTATTCAAGAAAATGATAATACTTAAGTTTCTATAGCAACCAAACTAATAAAATGTCTTGATTGCCATGTAAACTTATGTTAATTGACGGTTGTCGTGAATGTTCTTCTGTTTTCTTATTCTAAAACCCACCCATTTCCATTTGCACTGTTTTTAATCCCAATTAATCAATTATTCTATTCAAAAAAATGTTAATACTTAAGTTTCCATAGCAACCAAACAAATTAAGTCCCCGTAATCTTATTTGAATTGACGGTTGTCTTAAACGTTCTTCTGTTTTCTTATTCCAAAACTTACTCATATAGTTTCCATTTGATTTTTTTTAATCCCAATTAATCAATTATTCTTTTCAAGAAAATGATAATACTTAAGTTTCTATAGCAACCAAACAAATTAAATGTCTTGATTGCCATGTAAACTTATGTTAATTGACGGTTGTCGTAAATGTTCTTCTGTTTTCTTATTCCAAAACCCACCCAGATAATTTCCATTTGCAATGGTTTTGAGACTCAATTAATCAAGAATTTATAGGCTTTACCGGTTGTGAAGTAGAAAGCGCCGTGTCGACTAGACGCATTTGCTTTTATTTATAGATTAATTTTTATAAATATCGACGATCATAATAACAATAATTTGAATTGTGCAGAAGAAAGAGAGGAACACGACTTTCTACTTGCGATGATATTAACGTACAATTTCCGTTCGATCCACTCCTTCCCTGGGAAAAACGGCACTTGCAAAGCGAGAAGCGAAAAATAAACGATTCGCAATTTATCGTCGAGAAATTTCCAATTAAACGAGACCTGCATTGAACTTGAATCTGCGTTTCTCCGGTCTTTCGAAAAAGATGCAATTATCTAGATTAGCTGCTTACTTTCCACCTAATGCACACGATTATCCGCACTAATTGCACACAATTCAATTACAATCACTTGTGTGTGCATTTACGGTCGTGTGTTCGACACGTATTAATTGTCTGTTAAGACTAATTTTTATTGTAATTTTATACGTATATTTCTCTTTGTATTGTTGTTGTTGTTGCATGGTTGTTGTATGTCTATTACAATCGTGTGCAATTCAGGAATTCCCATGGTAGAAAGTGTTGCTGGGAAAGCAATTAACTTTGGAGAAATTACGAGTGAGCGTGCATCTTGCATTTGCAGTTTTTGGATCTGTATTCTAGCTTGAATAGTTTGATTCTCTTTACGTTGTCTCTATTAAATCTTACTATTTTTTATCACTATTTTTATATATATAAGCTGCTAACTTCATGTCATACAAATTATTTCAAGAATATAAAAAAAAACTATGAAGATCTTGAAATATGTGAACTAAACATACGTTAATTAACAACAATTCTCCCTACAAAATTTACTTTTCTGAACTCAGTATGAAATCTAAGGTTGAACAACAGAGATTTGTCTTCAAATTTCAATAATATCTTTACTGTTATAAACAAATAATTAAGTCTGAAGTATTTTCTCACATCACTCATTATCTTACTCATATTAATTTGTAATCATTGCTGTTTTAATTTCATAATATTTTACTTAATATATCGTTTTTACATTCTTAATTAAGTTAGAAATATTAATTACTTTATAATTTATATCAATAATTGAATTGTATTCATTATTGTTATTATTTGATTTTTATTATTTTGTTATTAAAGATTTTGTAACAAATTTGCAAAATTTGTCTTAAAATTTCTGCAATTAAGTTTTGTATTAAATTTGTTTTTCTTATATATAGTTTATATTTGTACAAAGAAATAGTCAAACTAATTAAAGGCATCTTTAAAACTATAATTAAATTATTGATTAATCTTTAAGTTATTTATTGATTGCTTTTGCAATTTCATCTAGAAGTTTGTTCAGAAAGTTAGTAATTGAGGGGAATTATGTTTCAGCTTTAAAATTATTTTATAATTAAGTTATTGATTGCTTTTGAAACATGTTAATTATATTGATTTTTTTGCTGTTTATTAGTTTCATTTCTTAATTTTGTTGTTGAGAAGTGATACTTTTCCTTAATGTAGTTTAGATTCTTAAAATCTTGTTATTTTTTTAGGAAAATTTGTGTTATTATGTATCAATTTTGAATGAAATTAAGTTTTTTTGTATTGATAAATATTGATTGTATTTTAGTTGGGTGTGTTACATTTAAATTTCAAATAATTCAAGAATTGGTAAGAATTCAATAGAAATTTGAATGGATTATTAAGAAAACATTTAATGTTGCTAAAAAGTTGGACAGTGTTGAAAAATTGAGGCTATCCAACAAGTTTTGTTTGTATCAATATTTTAGATAGTCTTGGAAAATGGCACCCAATCTCATAGGGGCTTCATCGCTCTTCTTGTCGGAAGCTACCAGAAGCGGGGAATCCCCTATAAAGCAACCGCATCAAGTGGTCCGACCCAAAAGAGCGCCTCAAGGGCCCCAATACCCGTGGAACATAGTGTGGAGGAACGTGCTGGGAATGCTGTACATGCACATCTTCAGTTTCTACGGCCTATACCTGCTCTTCTGCGTGTGCAAATGGAAAACCCTCTTCTGGAGTACGTACTTAATTATAGTAAAAGCATCATAGATAATTCAAACAAATCGATTTAGGTTTATTTTTGACGATATTCGGGGCGCAAGGTGTAACGGCCGGAGCGCACAGATTGTGGGCTCACCGCTGCTACAAAGCCAAATTACCGCTGAGGATCCTTCTGGCCTTTGCCCAAACCATAGCCTTCCAGAATGATCTGTACGAATGGGTGCGAGATCACAGGGTGCACCATAAGTTCACAGACACGGACGCCGATCCGCATAACGCACAACGAGGTCGGTTTTCGTCGGTGGGAAATTTTCTTCGATTTAATTTTTCGATCTTTGCAGGTTTCTTCTTTTCGCACGTCGGTTGGCTGTTGGTGAGAAAGCACAAGGATATTACGACGAAAGGGAAGACGGTTGATATGAGCGACATGCTTGAGGATCCAGTGGTGAGGTTCCAGAAGAAGTACGTGTCTTACGGGGAAATTTTCACTCTCTCATAGGAGAAAGTGAAAACGTTCGAGGGAAAGTTATGCGAATGCTTGATTATTTTTATTTTTTCTCTATTCAGGTATTACCTTCTGCTGACTCCGATCTGCTGTCTTCTAGTGCCGATGTTTGTGCCGTGCTACTACTGGAACGAGAAGCTGTACATCAGTTGGTACGTGACCACCATTCTTCGGTACACGCTCTCCTTGAACGGGACATGGTTGGTGAACAGCGCGGCTCACATCTTCGGCACGAAACCCTACGACAAGTAAATGGACGAGTACTTCTGCTGAAGAAATAATTTAATCTTTACTTGATGCGCAGAAACATCGGTCCCACTGAAAACAAGGTAGTAGCTGCAATTGCTTTCGGCGAGGGATGGCACAATTACCACCACATCTTCCCGTGGGACTACAAAGCGTCCGAACTTGGCTACAAACTCAATGTTACCACCAGCATCATCGACTTCTTCGCCTGGATGGGTTGGGCGTACGATCTTAAAACTGTTTCGCGTGATATGATCGAGAGGAGATCTAAACGCACCGGAGACGGGACCAGACCTCCAAACCAATCGGAAGAACTCGTCGAAGATGATCACCAGGAGGAACATCGAGGCATTGCGGGCGGAATTTGGGGCTGGGGCGATGGTGATATGACCACCGAAGACCTGAATGCAGCCGAAGTCTACCACAGGCTGGAATTATAAATATATATATTTATTCATAACCGTTAGCTGTAGTTATCGTTAGGTATTAAGTGTAAGCAGAAAATTCAAGAAACACTTGCAGCTCACAAGAGAACAATAACCAATCATCTCGGACCTAGAAGATTTACTTGTAGTTACCACTTGTTGATTTCCGTTACCATAGTTTCGGACGCACTGACGTAACTAGGACATAATCGTTAGCAACTTTGATTTATAAATAAATTATTTGTCCCAATTACTCAAATATTAACAACACTTCATAAATCTTCTCACATTAATTAAAAAGATCTGAAAAGCAGCTGAAAACAGACCAATTGCATTAATTTTGTTCTGTTTATTGGACACCTAAAGGTTCATTTGTTTCAAGTTACCTTAGTTATTTACATTTGTTCTCGTTACCCTAGGTTTTTACATTCCTCCCAACACTAATTCACTTATTTATAATCATTGTTT
The DNA here is from genome assembly GCA_018845635.1 of Nicrophorus orbicollis. Classification (NCBI taxonomy): domain Eukaryota; kingdom Metazoa; phylum Arthropoda; class Insecta; order Coleoptera; family Silphidae; genus Nicrophorus; species Nicrophorus orbicollis. The sequence goes on from JAFMTC010000158.1 coordinate 727,896, forward strand.
CTGATACATTTCTTTGCATACAACTTACACTTATTTTTCATGCAACTTTGCACACATTTCTTGGTTTGATGTGGCCTAGAACAAGGAAAACATCATCACAAACCTATTGATTATCAACGAAATTTATTGCTACCAAATATCATATAAAGATAGATGATTTTCTTACATTTTGGTATCATCAATTCACTGTTTTTAGTTTCATGAAAGTTCATCAAATCCATTTTTTTGGATAATTTTAACCATAAAAGGTTTCTTGAACAAACATACAGATAATGTTAATCAAAATTTTTAATATATTGGAAATGATTTCATATGAAATTTATTACTAAAATGAAGAAAATACATTGAAAAAAAAACTGCAATTTCCATAATAATGAGAAATTTAATGGATGGTTTCGTTGGTATTATTTTTCTACTGACAAATATCAAAAGCGTTTGTATTTACTTGTAAATTATATCTATTTATTTATTTAAATTTGTAAATTTTTACTAACACTCTGTACTTATGTATGTAGATAAAAAAGCTGACTATTTTTTCTAATAAAAAATCTTTTTTGCTGTTAAAATAACTAATATTTTCTTTATTTCCTTGTGTACAAATATTATGATTTTTATAAGTAATTAAGTAACAATTCTATTGTAAATAATCTCATTAGCAAAAAGGTTTCTTCAATTTTTCTAATTGTTATGAAATAAATTCCCAGAAGTTTTGAAGATTTTATTCTTGGGTTAATCGAATAAGTTTTCTTAATTTTTACAATGATCTTTAGAAGTATTGTAAAGGCTTATGTTTTACTTGAAAAATTGTTGAACAAATTAGCATTATTTCTTATTTCCAATTTCCTGGTTTACCTTTCCAAACACTGGCAAAGTCTTACCTAGAATCGATGTTGATGATTCCCGTTCTTTTAATGCTGTTGCTTGTTTGTAGTAATTAATACTCGTGAAATTGTTGAACATATTTGTAGAATGTTAATATTTCTTTTTTTCAAATTACCGACTTACCATTCTCATTATTCGCTTACATTTGCAGAATCACGCATAAAATCAATGTTGATGCGATTATTGCGAATTTGCTGAGGCGACTTTCGGATTTTGTTACATGCGATTCCCGTCCGTTTCGTCGATTTCTTGCCGAAGACATTAACAGAAATCGTCGTTTTGTGTTGCTCAGAGGAAGATGTCGCTCGCGTTCCATTCGCAGATCGAGATCGTGGGCGGCGGCAAATCGTCGCAACCGGAAACGAATCAGAACAGGAAACGGAAGTACGAGTGGGAGATCGTTTGGAGGAACGTCATCGCCTTCATCGTTCTTCACATCATAAGTTTCCATGGAGTTTACGTGGCTTTTAGAGACAGGAAATTCGGAGTCCTCTTGTTCGGTATGGATCGATTGAAATTCTTTGAATTGAACACTACTTATTGGTGTTTGGTTTTAGCTTACGCTTACGGTCTTATCGTGGCGCAAGGAATAACGGCAGGAGCCCACCGACTTTGGTCTCACAGATCTTACAAGGCGAAACTCCCGTTGAGGATTCTCCTGTTGTTCTTCCAAACCACGGCCTTCCAGAACAGCGTCTTCGTCTGGGTCAGGGATCACAGGATGCATCACAAGTTCACGGACACGGACGCAGATCCTCATAACGCCAAACGCGGTAAAACCTCAACAGTTTACATTTTATCTATAAACTACTCAAATTTTGTAGGTTTCTTCTTTTCACATATGGGATGGCTCTTCGTTAAAAAACAGAAGGAAGTGAGGGAGAAAGGAAAAGTCATCGATATGTCTGATATCACGAGCGATTCTCTCCTGATGTTACAACACAGGTCTTCATGATTCATAAATTAAACTTTGACCAATCTTTGATTGTTACAGGTATTACGCACCTTTGATGTTGATTTGCTGCTTCCTCATTCCAACCCTGATACCTATCTACTTGTGGCGCGAAGATCTGTACCCTTCGTTCGCAATTGCTGCAGCTTTCCGGTACATTTTCAGCGTCCATTCGACGTGGCTCGTAAACAGTGCTGCTCACATTTACGGCATGAAACCTTACGACAGGTAAGAAGTCTTCAATTTTCTTTTCATGGATATTGATGATTCGCTTCCAGGAACATCGGGCCAACCGAAAACAAACTAGTTTCGCATTTGGCGTGCGGCGAGGGTTGGCACAATTACCACCACGTGTTCCCGTGGGATTACAAGACTTCGGAACTGGGCAACTACAGGCTTAACTTGACGTTGGCCTTCATTGATCTTTGCGCAAAATTCGGGTGGGCCTATGAGTTGAAGACCGTTCCGCACGAGATCGTGACCAAAAGGGCTTTGAGGACGGGCGACGGAAGCAGAAGGAGTAGGATCAAAGAGATCTGGGGATGGGGCGACGAGGACATGACAATCGAAGACACGGAATCCGCCTTGATCATAAACAAACCGGAATGAACAGTATTTCGTTCAAATGATTTCACTAATCTATTAATACGTTGTTAAAGTTATTATTGTCAAATAGATATTACAAATAAGTTAACAATATTATTAGCCTTCAAAAATACATTGTTTACAAGTGTATAATATACACATTAGTCTGGTAAATGTATTAATTAATACACCATAATGTGTAAAAGTTAAATAAAATATTAAATCTCTCTTAATTTCAATGTACTTTGATATCACTACATTCTAGTACACCCACACCTCGCTATACGGCCGCTTTTTATACGGCATTTCGCTATAACAGTCCTCTTCAATTAAGGTACGTTTTCGATTTACGGCCCAAAATGTTTCGCTATAACGGCAAAATAAACTTTTTTCCATGTCGATATATCTACACATTGCCAATCTTGCGCAAGCGCAATAATTGATTCCTTATACGGCTTTTCGCTTTGCGGCCTAGTGTATTTAAACAAGTCATGCGGTAATTTCGCATAATAACTTCAGCATTTTCCTAGAAATTTCAAAAGCAAAATGAAAATGTCAGAATATGTAAAAATGTTAGTTAGAAAAATTGAGATTTCCGGTTTTTATCTTATGAACTTTTTAAGGAATCAAGGAACAATTGAAATGTTAGACCTTCATCGCTTACTTAATTACTGGATTACCAAGTAAGTTAACTACATAATTATAATAAGAATCGTAAACTGGAGTCTGTCAGTTTTTGATAAAGCGCTTTTTGAATGATATTCAGTCTATACATTTGAAAATTTACTATTTAACATGATAAATGTTAATAATAATAAAAAAAATACTAGATTAGTTCTAAATTGGGATACAAGAATGTTATATGATATGCCTATTCAAAAGCTGGTAATGTCCTCTTTAGTATTTTGTCCACGTCGTGTATAGGGGCTAAGTAATTCAAGAAAAACTGAAATTTATGTAATTTTCAGGAACATGCACTTCTGTAATATTCAGGCATAGTCGCAGTATAAATACTAGATGGTTTTCAGTACGATCAAACGAAAGGGGACGGTCTCTAGTTTATAAATCTTATTATATTATGTAAATAGTTTGAGTGATTCTTTCGCAATTAAATGGAACGTGAATCTTCGACATCATCTGCTTGTGGCAGAATACTGTTTTTTCTGAAAAACTGAAACTTTCCGTTTTACTTCAGCTAATTCATACATCTCAACTGTTATCATTAACAACCTTAATGCAGTAAAAATCTTAATACCCAAACACAATTAAAGACATTTTGATCGAAATTTTATAATACTTACTATATTATACGTGTATTGGGTGGCCTACATAACATGATTGCATTACATGTTCATTTTATATGCTCCAATTATCAGGAAAATATCGAGAAAACACGATTTTGTTCAAATCCTTTCAAATAATTTAAATTTTTATTAGTTTTAAGTGAGTTACGTAGAATGTTATTTAATAATAGAATCATTAATAATCAAGTGATAAATTGACAAGTCTCACTGCTTGTTATAAATAAATCTGTCTATTTTTTTCTTGGATGCAAAATTTCAATTTTCCATCTGCAAATTATTGACCTTAATTCATATTTAATGAACTATTTGCTACCAAATCTGTCTGTTACAAATGCGAATCTATTCATCTCTTTTCTATATACTTGTTTCTTAATCATGTGTTTTTTCTTCTCTCTTTCTAACAATTTAAGAGAAACTGATTCAATTTCATGCCACTTTAACTAATGTAAAAAATCTATGCACGTAAAACTTGTTTTATGTTACCAAAATTCAACCAATCAATAAAACTTTTTCTCTCTCTTTAAATGAATTGTTTATTCAAATTGGATGCTATACGAACTGTTGATAGTGACAAGATTAATAGGAAGTTATTAAGTCTATTATTAGTTTATTAGATTTACATAAATTTATTGTTTTTTATTGAATCTGAAATTGTAAACGAAATTCCTAGTATTTTTGTTGTTGTTGTTGTTGTTTTACTAAACTTAATTTTGAACTTTCGTATGTTTTAATTGTTTAATTTTTAATAATTATTTTAATTTTTAGGATTTAAACTAAATATTCAATTAAAATATCACAAGTAAAGTTCAAGTTGTAACGGAATTTCATTAACTACATATCAATATTTTCGAATACTTTACTTTTTACTGTTTAAAGTAAATGTTAAAGAATAATTTCACAAGTAAAGTTCATGTTGTAACGGAAAACTTGTATAATTAACCCAATTTGATGCATTTTATATGCATTTATTCGAATCGTTTTTATTCAAAAATCGAGAATTAATAAAGTGTATACAACATTTCTACTTGCAATTAATTAATTGAAAAGATAACAAATAAACTATTTTTTAATAAATGATTGTTAATATTTGCTTAATTAACTAGTAGATCGTGAACATTAATTACTTTTTCGTAAAACAGAAATTCTTTAATCCAAAAAGTTTTCATTTTCCGCAGATGAAACAGTCTTTTTCTGATAAAATTAACTTTCCCAAATCCATCAACATTTTTGAAAACAACTTAAATAAAAATTAAACAATATAATCAATTAATTAAAAAGTTAACACATAAGTTAATTTCTACTTAATTCAAATAATCAGTTGAAATAATTAGTTTAAATAATTAGTCAAAATTTTACCATTTTCCATACATGAATTAATTTTATATTTTTTTTTGTGTGATTAAATTGATTTTTTCAAATCGAACAACTTTTGTATTTGCTTTTCGAATATGGACAATTTCTAATTACAATTAATTCATTAAAAAAATTACTAAATAAGCTAATTTCTACTCAATAAATGTTTATGATATGAACAAATAATATAATTTATAGTTCGAAATTGCAGAGGAAAAAAGTCATTCGTAAATCGCCAAATAATTACAATGAATTAATGTTATAAAACACACTTTTCTTGTGATTTGTAATTGATAAACATACATTAATTAATATATACTTACTATTAAACACTTGATTAGTAATTTTTTTAAATGATTTTAGACAGAAGTTAAGATTTTATAAAACAAATTTATTTATTTTTTGTTTAAAATAACATCACGAAAAGAAATTGCACATGCCAAGAGATGACTTGATTCATTAAATACTAACAAATTTATAAATATAAAAAAAAACAAATAAATACTGGAAACAATAAAGTAACAAAAGATAACAAACAGAATAAAAATATTAAATTAACAAATAAATAATAAAACGATTGAGGTAGTTGTGAAGGGTAAAAGTAAAACAATAAATAGTCGTTTCAAAAATGAACGAAATTACTTTTTGTTGCATCGGAAATACTTAATTCTATTCGATGCACATTGTTAGTTGTTATGTTAGTAATTTGGTTGCTAAGGTACACTTGTTTATTTATTTACTTTACGTTTAGCAAGAACATCGAGCTTGATTTTGTTTTGTTTTTCGTGTAAAAAAAAAGTGACACTAACTCTCCGAAAATCACCTATGTTTGTGCTTGTTCTTATTCTTGTATCCATGATTAACGTAGATGATGTGCTCCTCCTGTTGCGTGTTGAAGATGTAGTTCCTGATGACCATGAAGAGGGCCGAGGAGAAGGCCATATTGTTGAGCATGGTCACCATGGTGACGGCCAGCTGGATTCCGGGCAGGATCCAGGGCATGATTCCTGCCATCGCGAGCGCAGGCACCAAGAGGTACGGTATGACCTTGTACATGGTGCTCTTCATTCCTCTGGAAACGATTGCTAAATCGGTGGTAGATGATTGATCATTTTCCGTCCGGTTTCCGGCATCCGCGGACGTGCAGCACGTGAGTATCACGACGACGAAGAGGAGCGCACCGAAACCACTGAGCACGTACATCGTGACCGACTGTTGCGGCTGTTTGCGGCCAACGGAGCCGAAGAAGTGGAATCTCGACGGCGTTCGCTTCTTTGCCCCAATTCCAGAGGCTCTCCGACCGCACTGCGATTTAACGGCTTACCCAC
>JAFMTC010000158.1:734766-748711 GCA_018845635.1 Nicrophorus orbicollis
CCATTAAACAATCCATATAAGGAGTGAACACCTGCACTTTGCAGCTGCGATTGCAAAGCCATTAAATAATCCATATAAGGAGTGAACACCTGCACTTTGCAGCTACGATTATACAGTCAATAAATAATCCATATAAGGAGTAAACACCTGCACTTTACATCTGCGATTGTAAAGCCAATAAACAATCCATATAAGGAGTGAACACCTGCACGTTGCAGCTGGGATTGTAAAGCCATTAAATAAGCCATATAAGGAGTGAACACCTACACAAGCAGTTGCTTTTCACAAACTTGCTTTTAGAACAATTGTTATATGTGTACAATGTTCTAACATTGCTTTTTAATTTGAATATATTGAAATTATCATAAATTAACTTATAATCAATTTTTCAATAAACAAGTATGGTTTTGAATCACCAATATTTGACAAGTAACTATAGTAAGTACTTGCTTATTGAAACAAGTATAAATGCAGTTATGTAAACGCAAATATTACACACAGTAACTAATATTTTATATTCACAAAAACTAATTACATCTTTAATAAAGCAAATTAAAGCTAAAATTATCATATTTATTATGTTCTCATTAAGAGTTTTGTGGTATTTATTATATTCTTTAAAAAAGCTGCCAAATTTTAACAAAAATATTCTAGCTTTTAACTGCAATTTTCTCATTATTATCTATGTTAATTACATACACTTTTTGAATATGCACTTAAAAAAAATGAGGCCTTTCAAATGCCCTTACGTAGATATAGTTGATATTTTTTCCTATTTTCCTGTAATAAGCAGACATATCTGAATAACTAAATTATTATAATTATCTACATTTTTTTTACATTTAATAATAGGAAAAAGAATATCAATTGAAGATGTTAACTTTTATATTTCGAAATAAATACAAATATGAAAGTTAATAAAAATATCAGTTAATTAAGTATTAGCATTAAAGTTTGGAACTTGAAACTTCATTACATTATTCTTTTTAACACACTTTTCCTTTGAACTCAATTGAATAAAATACACACTGTTTCGAGACTTTCTATTAATTACATTACTTAAATAATTGTAATTAATCAATGTATTTGCAGAATGTAAAAATAAATTAAATCTAAACAATAAATTTTTCTATTATTTCAACAATTTATTTACTAACATATAACTTCTATATTGACTTTAAACTCAATAATATTTCTACAATTTGTTGCAACAACTACTTATAAACAATATTGATACAATATAATAAAGAAATGCTAATTTAATTATATTTAAAATAAATATTATAATTTTACAAGATATTAGACAACACAAATTACACGAAAGGCTTACCACTAATGACACACAATTTGTTTCACTTTTTTCATGATGGTTCCACTAATAGTTTTCTATAAGTTACGCTCAAAAAACCCCATCATCTACAAGGAAAGAAAGAAAAAAGTAACAGTTACTAATGATGTATCATTATTTTCACGATGCATTGGCAATAATTATACTTGACTGTAACAGAACGATGTTCAGAGTTTCATAAAAGTACGCTTTCAATTACTTAAAAAGCGATTTCACTCTAACTTTACGGCATTTCGTTATAACGGCTCTCTTCAATTAAGGCACGTTTTCGATTTACGGCCTAAAATGTTTCGCTATAACGGCAAAAACACTGTTTTCCATGTCGATATATCTGCATGTTGCCAATGTTACGCAAGCGCAATAATTGATTCCTTATACGGCTTTTCGGTTTGCGGCCAAGTTTCCTGGAACGTATCTAGGCCGTAAAGCGAGGTATGGGTGTATATAAGCCTATCCATATTTTGGAATACAAATGTTGATATTTTGTTACAATTCAAAACAAGTAAAATCAGTTAATTTCAAAAAACAATATTTCAATTTTTTCCTAAGTACAATAAAACAATAAGGTTAACTTTGGATGCAAGTGCATAGTGGAAATTTAACTACAGGTTACTTGAAACAAATGAAAGGTTGAAAACTGTGACTTAAACTGATACATAGTTTTTAAACTTTTGATATCTTTTTTACATTATTTTCAAATTTCAAATAAAGTTAATAATTATATATATATATATATATTGCAATTAAGAAAATAAGAAATATATGTTATATTTTCCTTAATGATCGTTTTGTCAGCACAAGCAATTATGAGATCGTTAAACTTTCCGTTGTTAAGCGGAGAAATTGTCAACAGCTTAATTAAATCGGCACACTTATTTGCTATTTACTCAATTACAGCAGTCTTTTGTTCGACGATACAATAGATCTCAATAGAAACTGACAGAAAAATTAACAAAAAAAAAAACTGTATTCGGTTACTGTTCACGAGGCAATAACGGCTTTTCTGCACACGAGTTTTTTTCCTTATTACGATTGTTTGTTTGTTGTTGTAACGTTTTTGAACTAAAATTTGGCTTGTAATAAGTTTCCAAAACAGTTGGACTAAACCATAAAATTGGGAACCTAATTCTACCGAAAAAATAAAAAGAAGTTTTCCCACGGTATTTTTGGAGCTAAATAATTGTGTATTAATGAAACTATTTTATTTTGATCTTTTTGAAAAAACAAATGAAGCTTCCGAACAACAATGAACCGTTTAACTACACATTTCACAAACTGCTTGATCTGAGAAATTTAGTACAGTGGTACCTCGACATACGAGTTTAATTCGTTCCGTAACCTTGCACGTATGTCAAATTGCTCGTATCTCAAAGCATAACAAGCACATAGACTGTGTCTAGTCTCCCACCTAGTCTGAGGTGGGAGAAACTGCTGGTGTCTTGTAGGGTACGATTCCTCGTATCTCAAATCTTGCTCTCATCTCAAAGCAAAATATCGCTCGTATCTCAAAACACTCGTATAGTAGGGCACTCGTATATCGAGGTAACACTGTATTAAATTAACAATGAATTATATAAATTACTTTTGGTTAAAATAATGATACATTTTTGTTATTTAAACATGGATAATTCTTGAAGAATGTGCAATTAGGTGTTAAACTATTGTTTGTGAATTATACAAATAGCTTATAGTTAAAATAATGATGCATTTCTCTTATTTAAATGTAGACAATTATTATTGAATGGAAAGTGTAAATCATTAATATTAATCAATTAAGTGTTTACGTTTAAAGTAATGATACATTTCTCTTATTCAAATGTGGAGAATTCGTAATGAATGGAATGTGCAAATAGTAAGTGTTAAGCAATTTAGTATTTAACTATTATTTGTGAATTGTACAAATTTCTAATGATTAAAATAATGATACATTTCTGTTGTTTAAATGTGGACAATTCTTAATGAATGGAATGTGCAAATAGTAAGTATTACGGAGCAAATACAATTTCACACTTCAGGTGATCCCATCTGCTATTACCATGGTAATTGAGGTATGAGAAGTTACTGCGATGCACGCAACGAGAAGAACGCATTCGTTCCCACAAAACAATCGCATCATCATATCACACTTTCCAAGCTGACGGGATTTCGATACATAATTGTGTTCGGTTTTTTTCCTAACCTCGATGCCAACCAAGCAAATGGGAAGAAATCAAAACGTTCTAATCTCGCGCGCGAATTTACAGTTCGCAGCACGAGTTTCCATAAGATTAGATCAAATGCAATTAGGTGGATTCTGCTCGAATCGGCCGATCTTTATGCTTTACGTAATATACAGGTGTTTCTTTTATCGCGAATGCAATATTCAGATCGAATATCCAGAGCTTATTGAGATCGTAATCTATACTACTTTGCTTGCAATAATTTCCGTTTTTTTTTAGGTTAGATTAATTAAGCAAGAAAAGTATTTATTTCAATATAAAAGTCTAATTACCGAAATTGTTTAAAAATTTAAAACTAAAAATAAACATTAATTGTGATCAAAATTTCAAATTTGTACATTTTTCAAATTTTCAAATTTGAAAGAAAATTACAGCCAAACTGCTGAATGCACAGCAATAAGTTAATATGCGTTTCATTCCCCAACTATCGTAGTTTCATAGGCATCTTTTAGATCAACTCTATCTATTATAGTCTCCGAGAAAATCGCTAAAATGTGAAGTCACTGCTTTTTCGCACTTTCATACTTCATTTCTTAAACTTTGACAGCGAATTAAATGCAAACGGCTCAAAACAAAGTAATAAATCAATATGCGCCACATTCCCCAGCCACCCTAGATTCATAAGCATCTTTCAGGTCAGCTCTATCTATTATAGTCTCTGAGAAAATCTCTAAAATGTGAAGATACTGCTTTTCGATCATTAATTGTTAATTATTTCTTCAACTTTGACAGTAATTTACATCCAAACGGATCAAGACACAGCAATAAATCAATATGTGTTGTATTCCTCAACTATCCAAGTTTCATAAACATCTTTCAGATCAGATCTATATATTATAGTGTCCGAGAAAATCGCTAAAATATAAAGATACTGCTTCTTTACCCGTTAATATCATTTCTTCAACTTTGACAGCAATGTACAGCCAAACGGCTCAAGGCAGAGCAATAAATCAATATGCGTTTCATTCCCCAACTATCCAAGTTGCATAAGCTGATCATTCAGATCAACTCTATCTATTATAGTCTCCGAGAAAATCTCTAAAATGTGAAGACTCTGCTTTTCGATCGTTAATTGTTTATTTCTTCAACTTTGACAGTAATTTACAGCCAAACGGCTCAAGGCACAGCAATAAATCAATATGTGTTGTATTCCTCAATTATCCAAGTTTCATAAACATCTTTCAGATCAACTCTATCTAGTATAGTCTCCGAGAAAATTGATAAAATGTTAAGACACTGCTTTTTCGCCCGTTTCATTTCTTTAACTTTGATAGCGAATTACAACCAAACGACTCAAGACAAAGAGTTAAATCAATATACGTTACATTCCCCAACTATCCTAGTTTTATATGCATCTTTCTGATCAACACTATCCACTACAGTCTCCCAGAAAATTGTTAAAATGTCAAGACACTGCTCCTTTTCGGACGTTCATCTTTCGTTTCTTCAACTTCGACAGCAACTTACAGCCAAACGGCTCAAGGTACAGCAATACGTTGATATACATTACATTCCCCATTTTACTATTTTAGGAAATATTATGGATTGTCAATGCTATCATATAAATCTTCAATGTCATTATCTGAAATGTCAATGTCATTTTGTGTATTGTCAATTACGTTTGTTGAAGTGTCACATTATTAGTTGTTTGAGACAAATTTGCCAATTTTACTATCATTTTAAAATTTAACCATGACAAATGTTATGTTAATAAGTTGATGTTGCAAATAGTAGGTTAGATCAGTTATCAAATAAATAATGCAGATGACCTGGTCCTTCATAACGGACATTCCAAACCACCCAAAATAATTGCACTTGACTGTTGAAATTCAAATCACACGCTTGATTAGTATCTAATAACCCAATAAATGACACTTGCACAATACCAAAATAAAGAAAAATAAAACCAACAAAAAAAAAGAACAATTGCATTTCGACCCGATTTGAGTTTCGTTTGTCATCGAAAGAAGAAAAAAAAAAGAGAGCACGATTTCCGTGTACAAAGCCTCTCTCGAAATTGTTATTTTTGAACTAGATTGGAAAATTGGTCGGTGCCAAATTTGAAGAGGGTTTTTTCTGCGGAAAGACAATGCTGTCACGTACATTCGGGGGCACGTGCTTTGAAATCGAATTGGTTTCGGTCAGGAATGATGGACGGACCTCGTTTGTTTATTTAAGTTGGAATGGATTGTGTCGAAGTCAATCATTCGTGCATCGACTGACATCAACTGGCAATCAAAAAAAAAATGGTTTACGACAAGAGTACTTTGGTGCTGCTTCTGGTGGTTTGTGCTTGGTGCTTCAGTGCAGTTCAAGCTGCTGACGATGCCGACAAGAAGGACAACTCTCAAGATGTCAGTGTTATTGGAAGACAACTTTACGAAGAAGGTAATTAATCTCAAACAATAACTTTTCTGAATGATTGAAATGCAGTACTTATTTCACTTCAAATATTTTGAAAAACAGTATCAGCATTGAAAAATGTCTTATTTATAAGTTAACGTGATTAAATAAGTATATATTATACTAATATTAGTGATACTTTAAAATTTAAGAAATAGCTTAGATAACTAGTATTTTAATGCCATAAAGATTATAAAACATCATTGAAATCAGTACAAGTAGTGAAATTACAGAAAATCGACAATGAAATAAAAGACATTATAAAACACACGTTCGAATAAGTTAGTGAAATCAAGGTTCTACATTGGAATTATATGAATGAAAGGAAATTGACGTTTATTAAAATGGGAAACACGATAATTTAGAGGAGAAAATCATTCCTAATATGAAAATTGCACGAAGCGAAAGTAAAATAGTGCGGAAATGTTATTGAGCGTTTTGAAAATCGTGAGGAGAGATTGAACTTTACACCCGAAGCGAAAGTCTAACGTGTTTTCAAAACTTTTAATAAAAATTACAGTTTCCCATATTTGGATAGTTTGTTTTTAGAATTTGTACTTTATTCATAAATAACAAGTATTTGAGAGTAATTTTAAGTTAAGTAAGAAATTTAGAAAGAAATACATGCTGCAATTGTTGAAAAAGTAGCATTTTTGATATTGTTAAAAGAATTAATAACTAATTGAGTTAAGATTTTGAAATAGACTTGAAATTGATGACTTTGAAGTGACTTGATTAACACATTCAAATCATTATTAGTGAAATTTTCATGAAGAAAAATTGAAACTAAGTTAAGTAACAAATTTTGAAAGAAATACTTGTTGTAATTGTTAAAAAAAGCAACATTTTCAAATTTGTTAAAAGGTATCTGTCGATTGAATTAATATCAAATTGAGTTACGAAACTTAAAGTATTTTTAAATAGATTTGAAATAAATGATTTTTTAGTGACAATTTCCTCAAGAAATAGTTGAAACTAATGTATCTTAAGCAAAATGTCATTTTTTTACATTTACAGTAAGCTTTCAATTTTTGAAATTTATCGTTAATTTTAGTTTCTTGAAATTTATAGTATATTTTCATTTTGAGAAATTTATAATAATTTTTAGATTCTTGAAATTTGCGGTAAATTTTAATTTTTTGATATTTACAAAAAATAACTTTTGTTTTTCTAAATTGTTAAATGACATCTAGAGATCGAACTAATATTTAAATTATTGAACTGCTCTTCTGTTACCATGGTTATACAATAGTTGACTCAAAATGTATGCCTTTAGTTTGGAATGATGTCTATGTATTAGCAAAGTTGAAAGAAACTTACGAAATTAGTTATAATTTCAATGACTAATGCTAGAAATGATTTGTTTAAACGGATGCCATGACAAATCATGTATAACGTCTCATAAGACTGATGTTACTGAAAATGAACTGAAATCTGTTTTGTTACCATGGTTACACATTGGTTCATACAGAATTTGTGGTTATACTCAGGAATAGCGTGGATGCAACTCAAGAAATAAACAAATGAAATTAGTTACATGTTTTTAAATGACTATTGCATTCGATTGTTTGCTTACTTTGATGTCAAGTAACGAAATTATGTAGAGCATTCTTTGATAGTCCGAGCACGAGTGCAATTGTAAAATCGTAACGGAAAGAATGATGACCGTATTCAGTTCAGAAGTCATCGCCTGGATATTTCCGATCAAAAATTGTGTCCGACAAAAAGGAAAACTGGAAATGGTTAATTGTTACGACATTGCAGCGATTACCATTGGGTTTTGGGTGGAGCGGATGAGTCGTGTTTTCTATCGACGATATCGTCTTGACCCGCATTTCGCAGACGGCCGAGAATTCGTAGGAATAATTATTACTTTTACTAGTACGATTATCGAGGTTACGGACGAAAAGACTATTCACTTTCTTCCTAGAACTATTTCGTTGTAATGTATCGGATATTTCTTTGCATTGCAGGTAGGACGTTCGTTCATCATGCCATGAAGAGGATGGCCATCATTTTGCCTGCGATCTTCTTCAAGATGGGCATAGCCTTCACGATGCTCGTGCTCGTCACCATCGTTTCCGTGAACAACGGTATCATAGGATTCATGCTTCTCGTCGTCGGACTCAGCTCGGTGTTGGCTAGGATGCAGGAAGCCAGAGCCTCTCCTCCTCTTCATCATCATGCTGCGATTCCTGCACCTCTTCACATCTCCTACCCTTCTTATCCCAGCTCGCACCATCACTTCTTGGACAGAAGCGACGTTGGTGTTGAAAGCCCGAAACCGTCTCCTCAGAGTCAAATCTATCCCACGCACGCCTATCCTAGCTACTCACCCTACAACGACGTAGTTTACACCAAATACATTAAGTAACTCGAATAGCAGACGGATCGTTTGACAGTTGACAACCTTAAATCAATGACGTTAAACGTCATTAATTTGACAGTTACGAAAATATTCAACACAAATTAAAACTTCATTTGTGTTGCGATTGTTTTCATTATTTATTTATTTATTTCTATATTTATAATAAACTAATTATTTATTAAATATGTCTTGATTTTCCTTCATATCCATAAAATAAAAAGCTTCACTGAAAGCTCAGAACAATGAAAAACAGAACATGTACAAAACAGAATACAACAACAATCATACAGAACAGTAACAAAACAGAATACAGGACACGTGATTTAAAAACATGTTATATTGTACATATTCTGTTTTTAGATGTTCTGAGCTTTCAGGGATTCATTATGTGAACATTTATCAAATTATCACAAATCTCACTTTTTTAACTTAGAATTAGAAATTTCTCCATATATTATTGTTTTATTTAATACTAAATTACATTTTTTATCTCTTTAATTGCTTCTGTAATTAATGGTTGCTTTTGCAATTGGGATCTGTGTTAATATTTGCACCAATTCCGCAAAATAATTACTAAATTTGAATGCTAAAAAAGACGATGAAACATAATGAAACTACTGAAAGCAAGAAAGAAAGAACAAATACGTAACAAGTGTTGAGAAAGAAAGGATGAGAAGTGGACGTTTTACACGCGACACACATTAATAGATTGTCGTCTAGTCTAACCACGTGGGAAACGAATAAATCGCTTTGTACGACATGAATTACGACCGCTTTACTAGATTCAATTAGAAGTGTAATTCGGAGAGATTATTACACTTTAAACTCGTTTATTTTTTCAGTGTTTTGGTTTCTTTATAAGTGGAGTTTCACTTTTAATTGCACTTAATACATTCAAATTAAATGGAGATTTCCTTCATATTTGTGTGTGTATGTATGTTTGAGGCTATTTACTTTACTTGTTATAAGTAGTAAACATTCCTAAAACGTTCAAACATCCTGCCTAAAAAGTACTAATTAATTTTGCGTAACGAGCATAACTGTAATAATCCAATGTTAATTGAACTGGATTAAAAGTAATTAAATAGGTTACGATGAAAGTAGGGATTTAGTGAACTAGTTTAGTAGATTTCTTGTACATTTTCTACATTATATTGGTATTGTTTCTTAAAACAAAACGATATGGAGATCTTCATGAATTTGCTTATTCCTGGTAAAACTTCTTATGATTTTTTTGGTTCAAACTTTTAGTTAATCTGTATCTTCAATTTGCTGTCTACACTTAACAATTGGACACTATATGTCCTTAGCAATTTCAATATTACCTTGAAAATTAGTGATCAGTGATAATTTCGATCTTTGACCAAAAAACTAGAACAGTTTTCAGAATTTCATTTCCAAATTTTTCCTCTTAGCCTGAATCTTTCCATGCAAGACTTTTATTGAATTTGTTGCCTAAATATTTGACTTTCTTCAAATTTGAACAGATCTATTTAGTCTTACTTTGTGTGTTTTATGTACATAGTTTGATTTGAAATAATATAAATGTGTAAAATATCCAACATTCTTCACTTTTTAAAGCCAATTTCAAATTGCTCCTACAGTTATTCATCTCCTATTGCTGGATTCACACCAAATTCACAATATTTTGAGTTCAAATATGAATTGATTTGCAATGAAATCAATGGATAAAAAACGATTCTTCACTTTTTGACCCAATTTCAAAATTCTCCAATCCTACAGCTGGATTCACACCAAAATACCATTTATTTAAATATCATTCAACAGTTAGTTGTATAATTAATTTAAATTTTAAATACATTATTTAACAAACGCAGAAAATGTTAATCATCTTCAAAATTTACATTTCTCAGTTTTTACTTTCATCATTTCGACGCACATTCTTTGAATATTTCTTGGTGATAATTTAAAGCTTTCTCCATCCGTGAAGATGTTACAAATTAAATTGCAAATTTATACACAATTTTATGGCACAAAATACACGGATATTGTTAATTAGTTTACAGCCGAATCCTTCTTTGGTTTACATCTCTTTTACGACAATCTTCGTTCCACATTCTCAATCTTTGCAATGTAGGAGGGAAAAGTAATTTCCGATACCTAAGATTATGAAGTAAAGTAAATAATTGTTAAAAAGTGTTTCTTACAAACTGTTTTTTTTTTGATAGAATTTTCAAATTCTCAAAATTTTAGATCGTTTTTGAAGACAATTTTATTTCATGTTTTCATTATATTTTTATAAAGAAATTGATTATCATCTAATGTTAATTCTGACTTTCTTTCTTTGAAAATTTAGAGGAAAAATATGCAAACTAAAATTTCACTTCGTACTTTACCTCTTCTTTCAAGAGAATCACGATGTCTAGTTTAACATTTTTGGTAAGTATTGTAAGAATTTAAGAGAATTTCATTTTCTAATGATAAAAATAGTTAACCCAGTTAAATAAATGAAACCGTTTTGAATTCATTACAAAATAAATTTATGAACAAATTCCGACGAAAGCATACAGCTAAAGCGTGTTCTTTCTTATTATTTTCTTTTATATACAAAAAATATAATTGAATGAACTTCGTTTTTCCATTTAAAAACGAACGTTTTGTGGGTCACTCTGTATACTCGACGTTTGGTATTAGAATTGGACGTCCAGGTGTGTGGACCCAGTTTCCGAAAAGTAAAAACGGTTCCAAAATAAAATTAGAATCGACTTTCTCTTAATAATCAAAAATTCCTTCTTAGTTACTCTTATTTTAAATGGATATTTAAAATACTTTTTTGTACTCCAACAGTTTCCTCCGTTATTTGAATAATCGATTATTTAATTAGCGTGATTAACAAGTTATAAGACAAAACGTGAAAACGTTATAACTTCATTAACATTATTTAACATCAATTTGACTAAAATATGCGGTAAATTATAATAATTAGAAGTTAAATGCAATAATTTATAAGTCATATTGTTACTTTTTACATAAAAATAGTGTAAATTATTAATAGAATACGTGTTTCTTCATATTATTTCATTCAGAAATTATGGAAACGTCTTTATTTGAATCTTAGAAAATCTTCAATCTTAATTGAAAGTTAAGCTTTAAATCAACGAAATCTACTTATTAAACTGTATGAGAACTATTAAATATGTTGTGACTGTTGAGATGAGGGATGTCAATAGTTGATAATTAACATCGAAGAATCCAGCAGCCGAGAAATGAGCGTTTTCCTGCCCCAACTGGTGTGCGAATTGCCTCAATTCTAATCTAAATACAGCGTTAAGATCAGAATCCGGTAGTGCGTGAGCAATATCGTAACAAATCGTCTGCGCCCTATTGCATTCATCGATGCAATCGTGGCATGATCGGAAAAGCGTGTAAGCCAAAACCTGAAACTCTTGAAATTACCGAAAGTTTGAAGATTTCTCACGAAATTTACCAATGGGACAGCGGTGAGAACAGCGCACAAAAGGCAGAGCTGATAGAACGGAGTAGGACTATCTCTGACACTCGAGTAGTAGCTTAAAATATTGAGAGGTAAAAGTAAGTTCAAGATGATGTTGATGTAGAAAACCACGAGTTGCCAACCGAAAACTGTGTTGTACTCGTCTATCAAACCCACGAATTCCGTATGGTTTTTGGAAACGTTCCTGAATTCGCTCAGATGTTTACTGATGAGAATGCTGTTGATTTCAGGGTACTTCAGCATCTGCAGACGCTCGTTCAATTCGATGAACTTCCATTTCATAAGGAGCGCGTAATAACGAAGCAAAGTGAAGACCATGATCGAGGCGTAGCTCGGCCAAACCTGGTAGACTTGAAAGAGGAACGTGCTGAAATCTTGCGAATCGTATAAGGAATACAGATTCATCATTTTGTACACTGCGAAAAGTAAATTGATCAAGATGAACTCTCTTGTATAAGTGCATGAAGATTTCGGCTCAAATGGAACGCGTTCGCTGCAGGTCTTGATGAATTTCAGGGCTTCAGTTCCGTTTGCGAAATTCAGTATGAGGATTGCGCAAGTGGTGATGATGGATAGGGAGACGTCAGCGCAGATTTCCGTGAAGCTTAGAGTTGCCGGTAGTGAAGCGTAGTACGGGCTTTTCTGGTGGAACGAGAAGCCCAGAATGATCCAATTGGAAATGAAGTGGAGGAAACCGTATAATTTATTGTATTTGGTATTTAACGGTAGAATTGACATGGCTTTTGCCGTGTTCAGGATCACTTTCTCCGGGCATTTGTTTCTCTTCAGTAGCACGATTGTTAACACGAAGAGGTAACTCTAAGGAATCAAACTAGTTTGCTTTATTATAGCAATAAAATCGATCGGAACATAATTTATTACGCTGTTTTACAACCAGGAATTGCAGCTTATAACTTATTCAAACGCAAATTATTCCTAACGCATTTAGATTAGAAAAACGGACACGAATTATCATAGGAAGATTGATACATCCATAATAAAAAAAAGAAGATATATTTCTTCTGTTTTTATCATAAATTAAAATATCAAACTCAATGCAATATTTAGTAATATCGTAGTAAGCTATTGGAATTTTAAAGTATAACTCATAGTTTTTAAGTGAAAAAGATATAATTTATGTTAACATATACATCTTATAATAGTTTTTAAAGAATATCTCAAAAAAAAGTTGTGCTACTTGTTGTTTACTTGTAACAAGGTTTCAAAATTGAATAAGTTTTGACGAACTTTTTTTTGATAATTTCGCAAAAAAGGGCTTTTATTCACTTTTTATATAAAACTTTTAAATTATATTACTTTTTAAGTAATAATTATTGCATTTTTAAATAGAATAATGATTAAGAAATGTTCATTAAAAACATGATTTTACTAAAAAAACAATTGTATTCTTTTTTATTTAATTATTCTATGAGTACATTCTTTAATTAGATTGTAAGATAAGTTTATTAAAGAAATGATTATAAGCTTCAGAATGTATCCATTGGTAATGGTATGTAATTTCCCATTTAGGTGTAATAACTTATCAAAATTGAGCAGCAAAAATTAGGGCATGAAATTGTGATGCTTTCACGTTTTATTTAATTCCTTAATAACCATTCAAGCCAAATGAATCAACAAATATGGAAAATAATCACAAGATTATAAGTTTTTCTATGAATCTAATATCCTGTTTGTGCTACTCGTTGTTTACTTGTAATAAGCTTTCAAAGTTGAATGTATTTTCACGGATTAACAATTTTTGATGATTTCAATAGTTTCTTTCAGTGCTTCTGGACTGAGGACATTGATTCATAATAAAAATCTTCAAGGGATTAGTTGTCAATTGACAATAGTTCAAAAAGATTTGAATATCCGATTGCAAATATCGTTGCAAAAAGACATAATAATAAATACATTATAATTTGTCTTAAAAGTTTGTTGTTGTGGATACCAGATTCCATAATAATTTTCAATTATTCAAATTAATATATGTCAAAGTTGTAACTGTCAGATATAAAAACAAATTTTGCGTAGTCATAGAAACGTACCTCGCTCTTACCATTTTCCTCAACCATCTTAAATTATTCCAATTAATATATGTCAAAGCTGTAACTGTCAGATAAAAAAACAAG
>JAFMTC010000158.1:748807-771318 GCA_018845635.1 Nicrophorus orbicollis
CGTACTTCGCTCTAACAATTTTCCTCAACGATCTTCAATTATTCCAATTAATATATGTCAAAGTTGTAACTTTCAGATAAAAAAACAAGTTTTGGGTAGTCATAGAAACGCTGTTTACTCTTCCAATTTTCCTCAACAATCTTCAATTATTCAAATTAATATATGCCAAAGCCGTAACTGTCAGATAAAAAAAAACAAGTTTTGCGTATTAGTTATTCAAACTAATATATGTCAAAGTTGTAACTGTCAGATAAAAAGAAGTATTGTGTAGTCATAGAAACGCACCTCGCTCTTACAATTTTCGTCAACCATCTTCAAATATTCCAATTAATATAAGTCAAAGTTGTAACTGTCAAATAAAAAAACAAGTATTGCTAGAAATGTACTTCGCTCTAACAATTTTCATCAACCATCTTTAATTATTCCAATTAATATATGTCAAAGTTGTAACTGTCAGATAAAAATAAGTATTGTGTAGTCATAGAAACGCACCTCGCTCTTACAATTTTCGTCAACCATCTTCAATTATTCCTATTAATATATGTCAAAGTTGTAACTTTCACATAAAAAAAACAAGTTTTTTGTAGTCATAGAAACACTGTTTACTCTTACAATTTTCCTCAACAATCTTCAATTATTCAAATTAATATATGCCAAAGCTGTAACTGTCAGATAAAAAAACAAGTTTTGCGTATTAATTATTCAAACTAATATATGTCAAAGTTGTGACTGTCAGATAAAATACAAGTTTCATAGATACGGTGTTTACTCTTACAATTTTCATCAACAATCTTCAATTATTCAAATGAATATATGCTGTAACTGTCAGATAAAATGAAGTATTGCGTAGTCATAGAAACGCACTAACAATTTTCATAACACAAAATTTAAATAATTTATTGGTCAGTTACAAAGTGGTTACAGCATTGATTAACAAGGATGATCGTAAGTCAGGAAGAAAGGCCGCGGAACGTGCGGAGGAAAACGGTAAAAACTAAAGCCGAGAGTCGCGTAGCGTAATCGAAATGGGTACGTAATTAGAGCGAGAGGCTAGCGAAGTAAAGCAGCAGAAGACTGGTCGACTCTACCTACCACCATCACCATCATCATCATCTTCATCGAACCGGCGTGGCAAAGAAGTCGACATTCATTGCTCGACCATCGCACCGTCCGGCGACGCATAATTTTGGTAGAAAAGGAATTTCGTAGTTTCTTCAGTTAAACATGAGGACCTCGAGTATTTTGTGCTTCACGATCGTGATGGTAATGTGCGCGGGATCGCGTGGAAACGAAACGAATTCAGTGACTGAGACCGATCAGAGTGTTCAGGAGATGGACGTGGATGAAAGGGCGTCATACAGTGAGTAGGGATTTGCGAGACGATTAGAAAGGTGTCCTTATACGATTTCATTCAACGTAGAAAGGAGATTTATTAAGGAGATTATATGACGATAATGGTGAACCTACTATGCTACATACACTTGTGAATGTCCAAAGAGTAACGAGCATCGAACAAATAATAAACAACTATTGCTCTAAATACGGATGCTTTTTTCTATATACAAATTTTATAAACTTCTACATTTCGCACATTCCTTTAAGTAAATTATTCAAATTTAGGACAGAATAATCTATGGTTTGTAACCATTTGAAGCAATAACATTCCTTCATTTCTTCATTTAATTGTATTGAATTTATTTTTTGTAGTAGTTATTGCAAAAAATATAAAGTTAAAACAATAGTAATTAATAAAATTCTACATGTTTGCACAATACTTTAAGTAAATTATTCAAATTTAGGACAGAAATAACTATAGATTAAAGCCATTTGAAGCAATAAAACCCTTTCAATTCTTCATTTAATTGTATTGAATTTATTTTTTTGTAGTAGTTATTGCAAAAAATATAAACTTAAAACAATAGTAATTAATAAAATTCTATATATGTAGCACATTCCTTTAAGTAAATTATTCAAATTTAGGACAGAAAAATCTTTGGTTTGAAGCCATTTGAAGCAATAACACTCCTTTATTTATTCATTTAATTGTATTGAATTTATTTTTTTGTAGTAGTTATTTGCAAAAAATATAAACTTAAAACAATAGAAATTAATAAACTTCTACATAAGTAAATTATTTAAATTTAGGAGAGAAAAATCTGTGGTTTAAAGACGTTTGAAGCAATAACACTCTTTCATTACTTCATTTAATTGTATTGAATGTATTTTTTTGTAGTAGTTATTGCAAAAAATATAAACTTAAAACAATAGTAATTAATAAACTTCTACATATTTGCACATTTCTCTATGTAAATTATTCAAATTTAGGACAGAAAAATCTATGGTTTATAGCCATTTGAAGCAATAACATTCCTTCATTTCTTCATTTAATTGTATTGAATTTATTTTTTTGTAGTAGTTATTGCAATAAATATAAACTTAAAACAATAGTAATTAATAAACTTTTACATATTTATACATTTCTCTATGTAAATTATTCAAATTTAGTACAGAAAAATCTATGGTTTGTAGCCATTTGAAGCAATAACATTCTTTCATTTCTTCATTTAATTGTATTGAATTTATTTTTTTGCAGTAGTTATTGCAAAAAATATAAACTTAAAACAATAGTAATTAATAAACTTCTAGATACTTGCACATTTTTCTAAGTAAAATATTCAAATTTAGGACAGAAAAATCTATGGTTTAAAGCCATTTGAAGTAATAACATTCTTTAATTTCTTCATTTAATTGTATTGAATTTATTTTTTTGTAGTAGTTATGGTAAAAAATATAAACTTAAAACAATAGTAATTAATAAACTACTACATATCTACACATTACTCTATGTAAATTATTCAAATTTAGGACAGAAAGATCTATGGTTTAAAGCCATTTGAAGCAATAACATTCCTTCATTTAATTGTATTGAATTTATTTTTTTGTAGTAATTATTGCAAACAATATAAACTTAACACAATAGTAATAAAGAAATCCTAAGAAAATATAATGCTATTGCTGCAAAGGGCTACAAACCATACGTCTTTTTGCCCAATTATTCATGAAATTCCGAATGGTATTTGATTTACGAAATAATGTGGAAGTAATTTATCAAAAACAGAAATTTAAATACTAAAATATTCATTAATTATTTAAATATTATTCCAAATGCAAATTAATGATATTCTGAGAGCATTAGTATTAAATTACGAAATAACCAACATATCATATATTCACATGCAAATCTGAATAATATAATAAATTATAAATATGAATTGAAGTAATTTGTTGATAAAAGTGATTAGATTTTGGAAACTTAGCTTTAAATATTTACTAAATATGTAATAACGTCTAAAACTCAACTTTGACAGCTGATTCATCTAAATACTTTAGTGAGTCATTAGTTACTAAAATTACTAATAAAATATAATTTATCATAAAACAAACCGCCAATCTTTTATTTATTTTTATTTCTATATATGTATATAAGGAAATATTTGAAACTTAAAATCAGAAATTCGTTAAGAAATTTGCAGTTGAAGGAAATTATTAACATATTATTCATTCACAAAACTGAATAATATAATAAATAATGAATTGAACAGAATTTGATGAGTAAAATTTGTTGATAAAGATGACTAGATTTTATAAACTTAGCTTTAATATTTACTAAATATGTAATAACATCCAAAAACTCAACTTTGACAACTATGTATCCTTAGATACTAAAATTCCTAATAAAACACAAATTATCATCAAAAAAACTGCCAATCTTTTATTGATTTTAAGTCTGTTTTATTTAAATTATAAGTTGTATTTTTCTATATATTTATAAGGAAATATATGAAACTTAAAATCATATAGAAATTCGTTAAGAAATTAGCAGTTGAAGGAAATTATAACATATTATTTCATTCACAAAACGTGAATAGATAAGAAATATGATTTTTTTTAGCATAATTTGTTGATACAAGTGTTTAGATTTTAGAAACTTAGTTTTAAACATTTACCAAAACTTAACTTTAACAGCCTACAAACTAAATAATACAATAAATAACGAATTTAATAGAATTTGGTTAGTAAAAATTGTTGATAACAATGATTTTAATTCGCTTAAAGCATTCATTTACTAATATCCAAAACACAATTCTGATAACTGATTCATCTTAATCTTTCTGTGTTCTTAGTTACTGAAATTGATAACTAAATACACTATTGTTTCGTCTGTTCGCGTCCCAAATACAACATAAGATTGTGTGGTTTCTTTCAGACTTTTTACAGTCATTCTGGACTGAATCCATTGATTCCAAATAAAAATAGTCTTCAAGGGATTAGTTAGTTGTCAATCGGCAACGGTTCCAAATAAGTGTCATTTTCAGTGATTCTTGGCTGAATCCATTGATTCCAAATTAAAATAGTCTTCAAGGGATTAGTTAGTTGTCAATGGGCAACGGTTCCAGATAAGTGTCATTTTCAGTGATTCTGGACTGAATCCATTGATTCCAAATTAAAATAGTCTTCAAGGGATTAGTTACTTGTCAATGGGCAACGGTTCCAAATAAGTGTCATTTTTCAGTGATTCTTGGCTGAATCCATTGATTCAAAATAAAAACAGTCTTCAAGGATTAAGTTTTCAATGGGCAACGGTTCCAAATAAGTGTCTGCAACAATGTGTGACTTAATGAATGTTCGAATGGATAGATTGTAAATATCATTGCATAAAGACACTCAGAAAAAAAGGAATTATTTAAAAAATAAGACCAATTACTTAAGAAAAGCAGGATATTATTTGTATTAATAATAACATTAATTGCAACAAGAAATATAAATGAAAATTCTATTGCTGCAAAGGGCTATAGACCATAGTCTTTCTAGTCGGATATTCTAGTAATTGTATTTGTTATTGTAATTAATGTTATTCTATTGAAATTAAAGATACAGTGGTACCTCGACATACGAGTCTAATTCGTTCCGTAACCTTGCTCGTATCTCAAAGCAATTGGTATATCTCAAAGAAATTGTTGGTGTAGTGTGCAGCGGTGTAGTGTGCAGCGGTGTAGTGTGCGATTCCTCGTATCTCAAATCTTGCTCTCATCTCAAAGCAAAATATCGGCTCGTATCTCAAAACACTCGTATATTAGGACACTCGTATATCGAGGTACCACTGCATTTATTAAACATTTTTGTTTCGAAAGTTATTTATTACTGAAATGTCAATGTTTCTTCTATGACACTTCATAAATATAAAGCTTCGTTAATGAATTACGTACTTAATAAATATAAAATCGAAGAAATTTTAAGGTGAGTTGGTTTTTAATTAAGTTTACTGTAAATGCGTAACTCGAATGATCTCACTTGGTTCGGCAACAATCCAACATCTGCCGTTCGGTTTGTTTCTGCTTAAATTCTCGTCCATCCTCAAACGCAAAACAGTTACCATTTGTATAAAGTGAATGAGAATGTCTGCACAAATGTGCTGAGAATCAAACAATTCTGTACGAAAAAAAATATATCAGAAGAAATAACTATCCTTCAATGTGGAGCGGACGTTCGAGTGAAAGCATAATTGAAAGAAATCAACATACAGAAATCAACAAATAAAATGAAATTAAAATTAATTAATAATGATAACTGTTTGCTCTCTCGAAGCGTTTTCTTCTGGTGTAAGAACAATTAAGATTTGCGACATATGGAAAAATGTACGTGTTAAATGAAAAAGGAAGTATATTTTAATTGAAATTTCATACGGATTTCGCCGTTATGCCATAACGATGAAGACCGCTGGAAATACACGCTTTCTCTTGATGCAGGACTATCGCTTGTTTATTGATTATTTCATCTCGGACAATTTTTACAATTCCTTTTCTCTGTTTTAAGTTAAAAAAAATCTGTGTTCTTCTCTGATTTCAAATGCGTTACAATCTTACAAAATTAATACAGTTCCTTTTCTCTCTTTTCAATTAAAAATTCCAGTATTCTTCAGTGATTTAAAATGCGTTACAATCTTACAATGTTTTCACAGTTCCTTTTCTCTGTTTTAAGCTAAAAAAAATCTCTGTTCTTCTCTGATTTAAAATGCGTTACAACCTTATAAAATTAATACAGTTCCTTTTCTCTCTTTTCAATTAGAAAAATCCTGTGTTCTTCAGTGATTTCAAATTCGTTACAATCTTACTTCATCTTTACAATTCAATTTCTGTATTTTAAGTTAAAAAATCCTGCGTTCTTTGATGTTTTCAAATGCGTTACAATCTTACATTATTTTTCCAAATCAATTTCTATGTTTTAAGTTAAAAAATTATGTGTCTTTCAGTGTTTTCAAATGCGTTACGATTTTACAATATTTTTACAGTTCATTTTCTCTGTTTTAAGTAAAAAAATCTGTGTTCTTTTGTGATTTCAAATGCGTTACAATCTTACAAAATTAATACAGTTCCTTTTCTCTCTTTTCAATTAAAAATTCCTGTGTTCTTCAGTGATTTCAAATTCGTTATAATCTTACTTCATCTT
This sequence comes from Nicrophorus orbicollis, assembly GCA_018845635.1. NCBI lineage: Eukaryota > Metazoa > Arthropoda > Insecta > Coleoptera > Silphidae > Nicrophorus > Nicrophorus orbicollis. Next base: position 755,315 of record JAFMTC010000158.1, read on the forward strand.
TACAATTCAATTTCTCTATTTTAAGTTAAAAAATCCAGTGTTCTTCAGTGATTTCAAATGCGTTGCAATCTTACAAAATGAATACAGTTCCTTTTCTCTCTTTTCAATTAGAAAATTCTGTGTTCTTTAGTATTTTCAAATGCGTTACAATCTTACAATATTTTTACAGTTCCTTTTCTCTGTTTTATGTTAAACATTCCTGTATGTTTCAGTGATTTCAAATTCGTTACAATCTTATAAAATTATTACAGTTCTTTTTCTCTATTTTATGTTAAAAATTCCTCCTTTCTTCAGTGTTTTCAAATGCGTTACAATCTTACAATATTATTACAGTTCTTATTCTCTGTTTTAAGTTAAAAATTCTTGTTTTCTTCAGTAATTTCAAATGCGTTTCAATCTTACAATATATTTGCAGTTCCTTTTCTTTGTTTTAACTTAAAAATTCCTATTTTCTTCAGTGTTTTTAAATACGTTACAATATCATAAGAATCTATTTATTTATTTGAATATTACGCTAATTTTTATAATGTAATAATTAAATTTGCTATAACTTTATTTTGATGAATTTTAGTATTCAAAACTAGTAAATTATTTATTTAAAATTCATAGATTCTACTTCACAATTCGATCATTAACTTATTACTTTATTAGTATATTGATATGAACATTTGTTAAAATCGTGTAGAATCATTGAAAAATATCAATAATATACTTAAAATGAGAATAGTAGATTATTTTGTATGTTTATTTTCTTTCAACATTTGTAGACTTAAAGAGAAAACTTCTAATGAAATAAATGTATGTATACCATGTTAAAAGTAACAATAATGAAGATGTTACTAATTGAAAACACATAAAATGTAAAACCGTGGGAAACACGGTAATTGTATTACTTTTTAAACAAATAATACTTGAAAAAAGGAGAATTTGCATGCAAATTTCCAATGAAAGCTTATAACGAAATGAATTTTAGGAAGTTCTAAACTTATTTAAGTGGTTTGATCCTGTTTATTTGTAATTTTAGTCTAGATTTTGTTGGATGTTAAATAGAATTATAGAAAACTTTAATGTATTCTTTATAACATCACTTTTTGAACAAAATAGGAATACTTAATGTTGTTAAAAATATAGGAAATTTTTTGTATTTTATCAAATACAGATTATGCTAAATAATAATTAGAGGTTATAAACAACTAGCCTATCTTATACTATATCAAATCTAGAACAAAAGAAATTGCATATGAATATATATTCACTTCTTATTTCCAATGAAAACTTGAAAGAATACTAATTTTAGTGTATAAACAACTTTCATCAATTCTGTCCTATGCTAAATAAAATTTAGAACAAAATTGGTATAATTGAAGAAAATAAATGAGAAATATTTTTCAAAGAATTTGCGTGCAAATGGATTTTTGTATATTCTTAACCAAATATAAGTGTAATGTTACTGTTACTGTAAGTTATTTTGTTGCTGTTAATATAAGTAATTTGTTGCTGTTAAAAGTAAACAAATTACTTGCATTTTGTTGCAATCTAACTCCTAAATATACTGAATTAACATCAGTAGAGGATGGAAACAATTCTATCATTCATTACTTCACACTTAGCATAATTATGAATAAAGATATCATTAAGATTTATGTTTTGCTTTTCTTTCAGAACATGGTGAAGTGTCGCTCGGAGGTGGCTCAAAGGGCAAGAAAGATAAGAAGGAGAAGAAGGACCTGATGTCTAAGATACTCCCGATGATGGTGATGCCTTTCCTGATCTCCTCATCGATGATCCCCTTGGTTCTAACATCCCTGAAGTTCATGCTGCTGAAAAGCATGTTCGTTGGTAAAATAGCCATCCTTCTGATCGCGTTGAACGCCTTCTGGAAGTCCGAAAACCGGGGAGGAGTGTACAGCCATAACATCAACCTGCAGAAGGACGAAAAGGACCTCTACTCAGCGCATTACGGCTACAGCGGAGACGAGGAGTACGGAGCGTACGTGAACAGAAGACGATCCGGAAGGAGATGACCTCACCAATTTCCAAAAAAAAAAACGCATCACAACTCTTCAGGGATTATTATTTTTTTAATATATAGAGATTAATTAAACTACGTAGATTTTTCCTACGAAGTCATTGTTTTGTTAAATTATTTGAAAACGTTATTTATTTGCCTCGTTTATTTATTTATTTCTCGTTTCTTAATAAAAAATAAGTTTTGAGTATTGTCCATTCTTGATATTTTACCATAAAGAAACCTTTTCCTTTCTTCCTTTTTTTTCAGGTCTCACTACCGCACTTTGCATTGCATCTCCATGGCAATAAACACTTTCATTTTCAGTATCTGTTGTCAACATAGGCGCCTCTCATATAAAAACCAAGAAAGATAGGACCTTTAACGAAGTCTAATGAATGTCTGGTTTTTAAACGAGCTCTCTTTCATAAATTTCATATTTGATTGTAGTGTAACAAAGAGGAATAGTTACGTTTTATTAGCTGTTTTGGCTGCATTTAACCGATTTTTAAGATATTCATACTGTTTGCAGTCTTTTCTCCTAAAATGTAATAATAATTTATAATAAATGATGCAGATATTTGTGTATAAACTTATCTAAAGCGTAAATTCTTGCACTGAATAATGACATTTTCACTCTTTTTTGCTATAAATCAAACAAAAATTGCATGAAACTTGACCACCCTTTCCCGAGAAACCCCGATTTCATAGAACATAATTTGCTCATAATTTACAACAATCCCATACCTGTACCCCAATAAACCCATTCCCAAGCTGTCTCCCTACAGAAGCGAAACGTTCAGACGTTAGTTTACTGCAGAAATCAACAAAAGTTTTTACAAAGTAAAAGAAATCATATCGAAGTGTTGTCGGTTGTTTTGCAAATATTTTGGAGAAATGCTAAAAAAAACTGCGTTGTTGGAGAAAGACGGTAGATGGGTTGTAGAAGGTGCATTTATTGCAGGAGCAATTACCATTTTACTACTCAACCCTACAACGAAATAAAAGTGGGAAACCTAAATAAGAGGGTGGCTGAGGTAGCAGAGAGTCAGTTGAAGAGCAACCTCGAAGCTGTAAGGTGGTGTTATGGATTCCGCTATGTATTTGCAACTTGTCGTTTTGGTGTTTACTGCCAGCTTTAGCAGCATCTCCTCGCAGAATGTTATGCCTGTTGTGAGTATTTTTAAGTGATTTTTGTTGAATTTTTAAGTGATTTTTTGTGTTTGTTTTAATTAGTTTAAGGCGAGATCGAATTTGGTGGAGCATATAGCGAAAGGGGCTGAGATAGGGATGACTTCGTGCAAAGATATGTTCAAGTGGGATCGATGGAATTGCCCAGAAATCGCATTTCACAGGTAAGTTTTCCGTGAAGATTTGGGAACTCTAAATTAATGTTTGCTGTTGTTGCAGGAAGTACGATCAACTTGCTAGTAAAGAGATGGCTTTTGCTAAAGCCATAGTTTCTGCTGCAGTTGTCCACACGATAACCAAGAATTGCTCTTTGGGACTTATCGAGGAATGCGGATGCGACGCAGATTATGTCTCTTCTAACGGGATGTTCTCGGCGAGACTATCTGATGGTTTGAACACGACGGGACTGGATCAAAGGGCTATAGTCAATTGGACCTGGGGCGGGTGCAGCGACAACCCTGACTTCGCCATCGAAGTTGCAAAGGACTTCTTGGATGACCTCGATGATGATGGTGGAGTCAAAGGTTTGATCAACTTGCACAATAACGAAGTGGGAAGGATGATCGTGAAGAGCACCATGGAGAAGAAGTGCAGGTGTCACGGGATTTTGGGCAGCTGCACCCTGCAGACATGCTGGATGCAGGTGGCCCCATTCAGCGTCGTAGCGAAAGCCCTGAAAAAGAAGTACCATTCTTCCATCAAAATCGATTTAGGACAGAACGTAGCGAATTCTACTCCAAAAGCGATCAAATTACCGAGAATCAAACCGAACACTATGATTTATTTGGAAAAAGCACCAAATTACTGCAAATTCAATGGCACTTATGGGTGGAAGGGCACGAAAGGTAGGACCTGCTCCAAAGACAAGAACGCAATGGATTACGAGCAGAAGATGAGCTGCAGGAATCTGTGCAGATCGTGCGGACATCGGGTGCGGAAACGCAACAGGATTGAGAAGAAAAATTGCAACTGCTCCTTCGTCTGGTGCTGCACAGTGCAGTGCGACGTCTGCGAAGAGTCGCACGAAGAATTCTATTGCCAATGAAACAATTCAACTTGTGTTTGTCCAACTAGCAATCATCATTTGCATATTTTCAATCGCCAATGATTATTGCTAATTCGTTTAACGAAAACTTGTGATATTTATGTTGACAAAGAAAACTGTTTTTTTTTCTTGCCGTTTCGTTTGTAATTTTATATTATGTTTCAATAATAAAAATCCGTTCCAAAAAATGTTAAAAAAAAACAATATTTAAATTCGCGCTTTTTTTTTCATTCATTTTTTTCACGTATTAATTAGCGACCTCTATGATCTTAAACTCCCGTGAATCAAATCAGCTGTTTTCGAGTACGTTGGTGTCACTATAACCTGCTTATACAACTCATCTGACGGTCTTTTTTTTGATCTCAATAATAATTGTAAGTGATTTTTTTTTCTTTCAATACTTCCTGTTTGCCCGGAAACGAATTTCGAAGAAAGGTCAGTGTGTAATGAACTTTTTACGATTTACCAAACGAGCATTCAAAGGTCAGTTACACTTAATTTACGAAATAATACAAACAAAAGGTTATTGTTTTTATGAGATTATATAATTAATTAATAATACATTTTAAGTTTTAAGTTAAAAAAACGTTAATGAGTTTTGCATGTTATTAGCTTTGAGCACGAAAACAATAACTAATATTAGATTGACAGTTTTGGAGATTACAGAGTTGCCTAACTTGTGCGAAAACTTTAATGATTTTTCTAAGGTTTACCAATCTAATATACTAATATCACTAAAAACCTTATAATTTTACATAAATTATGCAAATTTCAATTAAATTAATTAACTAGTTAATTAATAAGAAACCTCTATCGTTTAACCATTAAATTTCTTAGTGTGAATTATTTAAACGTCACTTGCATAGTCTTACAAGTTGCCTATATTACAAATGTAATATAATGATGTAATCTGCTATTTTTGTTTGTTAAATTCGTTAAAGAAAAGGTAATTTTTCTTATTACAATTGATTGATTAATCTGAATTATTTACAAAACAAATATTACAATAAATTACAAGCGACAGCTGTTATGAAACTTCTTTACCATAACTAATATCAAGTTTTCTGTTTTACATGAAATTCTAAATATTTGCATGGAATCTAACTTAAACTTAATATTTATTTTATAAGAATTATTGTCGAAAGTTTAAATTAACTAAATTGTCATGAAACTTTAAAATGCTTCTAAAATAATCAAGTTCTTCTCTTTAATTACTAATTATTGTTGTTTTTTTAAAAATTAAATGATAAGTGTAATGCGATTATATGATGAAACTGTGTACTACAAAAATAAGTACTGTAAAAGCATTTGGTTTGTTTGTTTGTTTTGAATGATATTGCGGCAACAGCTTTTTGTTGCAACAGAAATAATTATTAATAGCAATTACGTTATTTCGATTGTGATTCGGTTGCGTTTCGATAAATGTCTTATGATAAGCAAAATGTAGACAAAGCAACTACAAAAAAATATAGAGTAAACATCATGTTCATAAGAAATTCCCTGCTAATTTTTCGCTTTTATTTTGCAAAGAAAACAAAAAACTTACAGTATTGTTCATATTTAGAATATTGAGGTATAGATCATTGTGGATTCACTATAAATTATTAGTTTTTTTATCCGTCAGTTTCTTTATATTCCATTTATTTTTTAGCAATTTTAAAGTTTTCTATTAGTGCAGTTTCAGATAGTGCGGAATATCAACGCGATATTTCTGTATTGTATCTTTATGGATAATAATAGATTTATTAGTACTATTGGAACGGATTTATATGCAATATTAACATTGGTACTTAATTATCTTAACTATGTAGATATTGAATATAATGTATATTGTTTCTATATTTTTAGTAAACAATGTAATCTATATTTATATTTAGTGTACCAATTATTAGTTATCACATTCAAGTATGTTTAGTTGATTATCCATAAATAAAATCTTAACTAATTATTAATTAATTTCAATATTTTTCAAATCAAAAAATTAAAAATGAAATGCTTCTTATGATCTGAAAATAACTTTTTGAATTTGAATGTAACAAATGTCTCATAATTTACGTGTGTTTTCTAAAGTTCGAAGTTACTTCAATTACTAAATACTTCAAAGTATATAGAAAAATACTTCAATTTAAAATCATCAAAAATGAAACAAATTCTTTAAACAATAGTAAATTGCAATTAAAATAACTATGATCAAGTATCAAGTATGATTTATATACCAATTCTATATCTTAGTATAGTTTATTGGTACAATTTTTACAATTTTGTATTTGTAAAATCTTAAATTTATTATTTAAAAAAAAACGAATTGAATTGTTTTTTTTTCTTGAAGAAGTAAGAATTTCAATGGAAATATAATCTACAAATCATTGTGATTTCGTGAAGTGAATGCAGGTTATTCCACTTTAAATTTACCATCGACATCATGGCTCGTAATTACAAGTTTCCAATTACCGCATTAGTTTCGCTTTTCATAAGTATGTTTCTGTATTCAATTAACAGTTAAATTTTGCATAAAACCGATTGTTCACTATCTTGAACTATTGCTGAAAATACCTCGGATAGTACGGTTTATGTTAATACATCCGGACTATATAAATACAAACAAAAATCCGAACAAGAAGAGATTTTCAGGTTTTTATTTCATATTTTTTAACAGGACTATGTGAATCCGGATTTTACCGAAACTATGCGTGAAGTCTTGATGTATTTCAAACTTGAAACGTTTAGTTAGATTTGGATTCGTTTAATTATATATTTTTTACATAGATTAGTTTAAACGATATAGTGCGGATTCTGCCAAAATAACCGGACTAATGGAGGTACTTTACTTAAGATTTGACTCTTCGAATAGATTTCTCTATAAAAAAATAATGTAATTTAGTTTGATATAGCATTTTCAAACAAGGCTAGAGTAAATCCGGATTGATTGAAACCGTACTATATGGGGTATTGGTGTATTTTAAATTGGAATTCCTTCTGTTGGATTTTGTTCATTTAGAGGAACTTGATTTGAAGTTTACTTTATAAATAGATATAAATGTATAAAAGAAAAAAATAATTTTCGGATTGTTCGAAGCCGCACTGTACGAGGTATAGCTGTACTTGGAATTGGAATTCCTTTAAGTAGTACTTCATTCCAAATTTCTTCGATCCAATTTCTATAAAAAGAAACAATTGCATTGATATAGTTTATCAGATTACATGATTATTATCAGTAGTTGATAATATTGCATATATATAAATCTAGAGACTAATGATGTTCTATAGTTTCAGCGTATTCTGGATGCCCGAAGTTGCCAAAAAATCAAGACGCATTTAGCCCAGTTTCATCTGTTCTTCAGAAGCCGATCACAGCAGAAGCCGATCATCATAAATACCGTGAGTTTATAAACATTTTCTTAGTCCTTTGTGTTCTTAAAAGAAAACAAACTTAGAAATTTGTTGAGACCAAAGTGGAAAATCGTCGTTTGATCTGACACTTCTAATTTGTGAAACATTTACATAAATCTGCAAAGTTTTGTTTTCTTGAATAGCTAATTTTAATTATGACTAGAAATAGTACATTATTATCATATTTTAATAGTTTTCTTATTTGATTATAACTTGTTCATGAAACACATTCTGTAACCAATGTTTTTAGACAATTGTGAACAACAATGCCTCGTACAGTGCGGTTTCGATCAGTCCATAGCTAGTGACTAATATAGCTTTTTTGTTTACTTAAAACTTGTTGTTGCTTTTTTTTAAATTAGACGTAACTTAGTGAGAAACTACTTTATTTAAACAGCTTTTATTGTTCGTAAAGATAATTTTAATTATACTGTTGTTTTCGTTCTATTGACACTAAATATCTTATAAAAGCGTTATAAAACCATTGACGACTTTAACTGTTTCTATTTTGGAACTATTTGCGACCTTTCTTCTATTTGACAACTTATGGAAGTACTTTTATCATGTATACCAACTTATTTTTTTGAATCGATTTTTGAGGTCGTTTAATTCTTATTCGATTTGTAGCTGCATTCTGTATTTTTGTAAAATGGTTAAAATATTGACACATCTGTCAAATTCTTAAGTGGTATATAGCTTTGTATCAGATTTTGCCAAATGTTTGATTTTTGCTAACTATTGATTTTCAAAATGTTCATTGTACCAACCTAAATAGTTGACACATCTGTCAAATTTTCAGAAACTATATATAATACCCATATATTAATACTTGATTCTGATATTTAACAATACTTGACGTTTAACTTGTTACCATTAACTTTAGTAATGACATCTGTAATCAAAATACGACAACTGTATACATTATAAAGGGTATATAATTGTGTCATTTTTTGGTTATGTTTAATAACAACAGATTACGAACGTCTTACGTTTTTTGCTTCCTAATCTTTGTGCCTCATTAGAGAAAGCTCCACTGATGCTATAAAATTGCTTTAGAAATGATTGCTTTGTAATTTACGACGATTGCTTCGGAGAAAGTTCAGTTTTTTGAGGTATTAGTTCGGAATCTATGAATGTTTCATGCAAATAGACAGTAGAAAGGTACAGTTGCACTATTTTATATTTGAAATGGAAGTAGAAATGATGTAATATTGAAATCAGTAAAAAGTTGTTGAAATATAAGTTTTTGATGATCAATGTTTTTGTAGAATAATTAGTAAAAAACAAGTGAAATAACTGTTGTCTGATTGTACATTCATTTTTAATTTAAGTTCAATTTTGAATATGTGGAAATAATGGAATGTATGAAAAGTGCAATAATTGTGTTCGAATTATACTTTTAAGAATTTTCGTGATCAAGTTTATAATTTTGTCTATAACAGCGTTTTTCAATCTTTTTGTGATTCTAGTCAAGATAGTTATGTAACAATCCAATTGCTAAGTGAATTTCACCAGTTTTTTTTGCTTTGATTCATGATGACACCTGTTAATCGGTACATTGTTTTGTAACACGATTCATAAATATTAGGAAACACTGCTGTAAATGCACCATAAAACTATGATTTTTAGAATTATCCTCAAAGCATCCAACATTGAAACATTTGATTTTGTCAATAACTGACTACTATTAATATTTTTATGGTAAAAGTGACAACAATTGCTCTGTTTACTCAATGATTACATAAAGCAACATTACGTAATCAACATTGATATTTTATCTAATTGAACATGTGCATTGGATTGAATGAATATAAAACTGCACTTGCTTCGAACACAATCGTTTTGCAATAAATATGTATACTTTACCAAGTGTTGCAACTTGATTTTTTTTTCACTATTTATAAAATAATTGCGAGTAAATGGAAAATGAAATAATTGCAGTTTACGTGAACCACGACATAAGGGAAAATAATCCCAGTTTCGGCCTTGAGACACAACAGTTCTTGTTCATTAAATTTGCAAATAATATAAATAATTTCATATGAGTCAATCTTTCAATTAAACTTAATTATATGAGCGTAAATATCATTTATTTGGTTTATTTCTCATTGTATTTACTTGCTTGGTATTTATTATAATTGAGGAAACACAAGCAAAGTAATTGTTTTATTAACAATTAATTATTTGAGATTATTAAGAAACATTTTGTTTAATTATTTGAATTTAGCAACATTAAAATTAATGAAATAAAATTTAAAAAAATAAATGTTATATGTTAATTAAAACATTTTGCTTAAGAATGAATGAAATATACTTATTTTTTAAGATTCTTTGTAACGGAGGTTCTCAACCTGTGGTTAGCGTAATGGCAGCTGTCATCATTGGCTAAAACGAGGTACTTGTTTAGAAACTGTTGTAAACATCGTTTAATTAACTTAATTTAATCAACAACATTCAAATTAATAAGACAGAATTACAAAAAAATGTAGATGTTACAGAATTAAAACATTTTGTTTAGGATACTTCTTAACAGAGGTTCTCAATATTTTTTTTTTGTTCTGAGAAGAGGAAAACCTTGCATAGGGACCACGGTGGAGTCGTGGTAGTGTGGGATTCTTACCCACTAAAAACATCTCCTCTTCTTCATCAGCATCCAGATCCTGATTGGTGTTACTGCTCTGAAATGTTGATGGTCTTACCTGATTTATCTGTTTATTGTTGGCTTCCACTGCCATTTTCTTCATTCGCTCTCTCCTTCTTCCGCTGATCTTCTTCCTTGGTAGAGAGTACATTCTGTCACACTGCTTGTTATTATCAGCTATTACAACTTTTAAGCAGTTTTCTGACAAAGTTCTGCGGTGTAAGTACGGTCCCTAGATTTGCTTCAGTTACATGCTTCTTTGCAGCCCACCTGCGGCAACTGAATAACGTGTGCTCCGGGCTGTCATTTTCCTCGTAGTACCAACATTTTTCATCCTTCTGGGGAAAATGCAGGTACTTTCCAAAACATCCGTGCTCAGAAAGCGCCTAAGTCAGTTGGAAGGTTGTTTCACCATACTTTCTATTTATCCAGGGAACAATTTCCAACAATTTCTCTGAATTTTGCTATTTCTGCCACCTTTGCATTAGTCTGTCTCTTGCATCGGTTTTGCTAAGCCCTGACAGTCTCTCTTTTCTCTCATTAGCAAGCAGCTCTATAGGTGGTACTCCTGCTATTACTTGCACAGCATCTCTGGAGATTGTTCGGTATAAATTGCATATCCTGGTTGCACATTTCCGCTGGACCGTTTCAAACAATCCCCTATAGCTTTTCACCGTCATCGCTTCTTCCCATACGTGAGCTGCATACAGCATTATAGATTGCTCCACTGCCCCTAGTACTCTTTTCTTGCTCGGTTTCGGTAGAGGTTCTCAATCTATGGTTAGCAAAATGACAGCTGTCATCAAAGATCAAAGAGAGAAACTGGTTAAAGAGAAACTATTGACTTTCTGTACAAATACAAACAAATATTGAGAAACTCTGTTTTATACTACTAATTATTACACTAAACGTTATATTAATACTTAATTTATTTGAGTACAATTTTGGTTTATTTGCATATATGATTGACGTAACTAAGAAAGTTAAACAAAGATTTCTAGTGATAATACGTGGGTCTAGTGACAATAAATCATAATTAAAGTACTTAAAATAATTTGTTTATCGTTTATTTTTTGTTGGTTTTTCTAATTTCAATTTTGAACAATCAATATTTGGTTTGTATACATACTTTATATTATACAGATTTTTTGCCGATATTTCCGCACTGTTTGAAACAGTAGTAGTTGAGGACTTTAATTAAAACTATGCGAAAATAAACAATACTAAAAGAAGGCTGTAAGATGCTTATTACTGAATCCGCACTGATTGAAGCCGCTATATTAACAAGTTGCACGGGAAAAATTTAAAGTTGTCTCACTGCAAATTACAAAGCTGTAATTTGAAAAAGCGAAACGAAACTTCTTTTGCTTTAATTTCTGAAAGTGTCTTTCGCCTTATGCAAACGTTCGCAATCGTTCTGCATTGGTTGGTGTTGGTGGTGGTGGTGCTGCTGCAAGGACGTCGTAAGTTTTTGAACACACTTTTGCATAATTGCGGTCGTGTTGTAATCGCCGTGCTAAATCCATAGGAAATCAGCGATAATTGCCTAATCAAATTACCATGTGGTTTCCTCGTTGTACACTTTGCAAATGAAGTGTGCTGCAGAACATACGATCCTTTCTTCCTCTGCACAAACCAACCTGACAGGTGAATGACGTTCGTATTTTGAAAACGTCAAATTCGTAACGATTATTGATTGTTTATCAGTTGTTATCTGGATCGTTCAAAATAAATCGATTATTCGTTTTAATTGATTTTGATGTTAATCTGAGTTATTTTCATGATAATTGTAATACAAATTTGTAAAGAAACTTGAAGAATTATTTACAAGTTGTTCAAATAAATATAAACTTATTGTTTCATAAATTCAATTTGAACTATATTTTATTCAATTCTTTTCAATTTCTAATTAGTTCTGTTTAAATGCATTTTAATTCTGAAGAAAATATTGTGAAAATAAATGATATTTTAAGTTTGATTTGTTTAAATCAAAACGATTTTTGTTAAGTTTTACATCATTTCTTTTTACTTTCCGATGTTTTTTCTTTAATTAATTTAAAGATTTATTAAATATTGTAAATTTAATGATGATTTTTTCAAAGATTTTCGTTAATTCTTTCAATTTTTGTAATGACGTTGCTTCTATTTGAATTCTGAGAAAATATTGTAAAAAATATTGATTTTAAAATTTTATTTAAAAGTGTTTAATTTGGACCATTAATGATGTTTACATAAAATAATAGTAAAAAAAGATATTGAAATTGAAATTCCCGATATCAACGAGATTTAATTTGTATGCAATTTTATGTCCTGTTTCTTCATGTACTGCTAAAATTATAAGTTTCCTACAAACTTTCTCTATTCTAATTTCTCAATAGTGCGTTTTATTGCATATATTTTTTGTTATTCTTGCATTTAGACTTGTTACTCAATAGAATTTCAAAAGGAATCAAAAGTTTCTTTCAATTTTGTATAATTTATTGCAGCATTTCTAAATCTATTTAGTCGTATGAGTGAAATGTCTGCTGTCATCTTGTGTGTTAAAACGGTAAATGGGTTAAAAAACGCAGATTTTTTACCATTTGTTTAATTATTTTCTTTATAAGAATATACATTTTATATATCATTTTAAACTTTACTTCAATTTTAAGTATCCACATCAGGTATACCAATTACTGCATAGATGTATCAATAAAACCAATTAATACACTAAATCTAGTAATTAGCAGCAGTTGGCAAACTTTACAATTATTGCAGTTTCAAGATACAAAACATTGAAGTTTTTACACCAAAATTGTTTGTAATTGTGTCATCATTACAAGAGGTGATATTACTCACACGTAAATGAACCATAATAGGTGTCGCTGCTTTACATATAATTTACTAATTACGCAATGAGCCTACTTGAAACTTTGCGGTAACAACGAGAAAATGATTACCGTTTTCCGGCATTTTCGAAAGAATCCAATTTAATTAATTAACACAACTCATCGAGCTATTTACCATTTTACATTTCGCGTAACTCGGAAGACCAATTACCAATTACGACTGCTCTAGTCTAATCCACTTAAGTTATTTATAGTTGTCTACTATTATTTATATATATTTTTTACTTTTAATGAGTTGTAAAGCTGTTTTAGATTATTCTTCATATTCATAATTAATTAGACTACAAATTTTGATTAAATTTAATCAAAGAATTTAAGTATTGTTAACATAAAATATTAGATATTTTTGTTTTGAATGAAGATATTATTCAGAATGTTAATTGCAAATTAGTAATACTTGTTTATTGAATCAAGTATAAATCAAGTTTAATATGTGATTTATATAAATGTCTGATGTTTGCATAGAATATTTCCAAACGCTACTTTTTTTTCATTAATTATTTCATTAATTTAAATTTTGCGAAAATATTGGTAAAAGCAGATTAAAAACAATCAGTTCATTCAATTTGCAATGAGTTTTATTTAACTCACTTTAATTCTTGGAAAACAATGCAAAATATAATGATTTTTTAGTTCCTTAACTTTTCCAATCAGTTTATATGAAGTAATTTTTAGCTCCAAGAAAACATTGTAAAAAAAGATGATTGGTTTTTCAGTTCTAACAACTTCGATTGTATTTTCTTAAATTATACTCCAAATTTTGTATATTTTGCATTAAACACCTTTTTTACATACATTTATTGTATTAAGAGTAGATTTTTTGAATTATTTCTTCAATAGTGTGTAGAATCTTGAATAAAAGCTTCATTTAATTAGTTTGCTCTTAATTACATACATTTTGCGTTATTGATAGATTTTTAATTATTGATAAATGTAAAAGTTGTATTTTTTTAGATACATTTATTGTATAAAGTATTAATAGCTTTTTTCTGTAAATCGTTTGTAGAATATTAAATTAAAACTTAATTCATTTTGTTTAATCCTTTTCAAATATTTGCTTTTTTTTTAAGTTCTATTTTTTTAGTTTAAATTTTATAATGATTTTTGTAAATTTCCATTCATTTTAATCTAATTACGATTATTACACCCGAATAGAGTTTTATCGGATCAAGTTATTAAGTGCGGATCGATGGTGATGGCTTATTGAAATTGCAGCTAATCTTCATTAAAAGCCTCGAGCAATTTGCGTTCAGTTCGGGTGGAAGTTACGAAACAGAGTGAAAAAAGTAGCGCTAAAAAACGTTTATTTGCATGGGTACATCATTATCTGTACGCTAGATAAGACCACTGGGTTTTCATATATATATACAAAAAAAAAACAACGAAGTTCGTGTTTTATGTGTAGTTTGCTGCTGTCACGACAATGTCGCGTCTAATATCGTGGATAGCCTCGCACAAAGTGCTAATCATGTTCATACTGATCTCAATTTTCTTATTCTCCTCCACCGTAGTCCTGGCCCTTCAAAACCTCGAGCTCAGGGACAATCTGTTCGACTGCGAAGAACTCCAGCCGATCGAAGTAGATCTGATGGACGTGAAGAAGTTCAGGTTACCAGAGGGTGTCAAACCCTCAACCTACGACCTCACCTTGAAGCCTAGGTTAACTAATGGAAGCTTCGATGGGACCGTGAAGATCGCCGTTGAAGTCAAGAAAGCCGTACCGGATATTCGTCTTCATTCCAACGACCTCACCATCAAATCGGTTAAAGTTAACTCGCATGAGGTCAAGTTCCGCCTGGAACCGGAATACGAGTTGCTGATCGTCGAGAAGGCATCGGAGAAGGATGCGGAAGTCGAGTTGTCCATTGAGTTTTCGGGATGTATGCTGGACAGGATCGTCGGGCTCTACAGCAGCACCTACAAAAGCGGCGGAAAATCCAGGTGAGTTACGCAATTTTTATGGACAATTTCGTCTCGTATTTGCACAATCCACTTTCTAAACTGCTGAAACGCGGAAAACGAGGAAGTCGCCGATTCGTTTATACTTCTTCCTCTGCTCTTGTTTCGGACGAGCAGAACGCACTTATTTTATTTATTTCTCTCCATATGTAAGTGCAAAGAGAGAAAGAGACGTGCATTCGTTGGGAAAGAAAGTGAAATTGTTGAAAGTTTCTAATTCCGACTAAGTCACGAAAATAAGAAATAAATAAAAAATAAAGGTTTGTTTTATATTTCTCTTTATTTTATTGCCGCAACGTGCGTTCTTTATTTGTATTGGAATTAGTTCTGTTCATGCCGATTAAAACGATAATTGCAAAACGGGAAACAATGCGTTTTTACGACGAAAGAAAATGAGCTTCGGAATTTATCAAGGCGCAATGGAAAAGTATTAACAACTTTTCAAAAACTTAACAATGATGTTGCAATACCTCGCTTAGTGCGTTTTTTTTCAACATACGACACTATTTGAGACCGGACAAATCTAGAACTTTGAAAAAGTATAAAATAAGCAGCACAATGTCATGGCAACTTGAAAAGTATTAACAACTTTTCAAAATCTTAACAATAATGTTACAATACCTCGCTTAGTGCAGTTTTCTTTTCAATATACGACACTGTTTGAGATCGGACAAATCTAGAACTTTGAAACCGTGTAAAATGAACAGCACAATGGCATGGCAACTAGAAGAGTATTAACAACTTTTCAAAATCTTAACATCTCTGTTTGTTATATAAATGTTTCAATATATCGTTTAGTGCGGGTGTTTTTCAATATACGACACTGTTTGAGACCGGACAAATCTAGAACTTGAAAAAGTATAAAATAAGCAGCACAATGTC